>JAVHNF010046473.1:2451-13968 GCA_034783455.1 Micropsitta finschii
CCCCAAAGTTTTAAACAACTGCTATTAAACATATGCCATGGCGCAAGCACTACATTTATAAATAAATAAACACTCCTCAAGAATTCATCTTCAAAGCAATTAATAAGCTGAGTCTCAATTTTTACTTATTCCACTTACTAAAACGATCCACAATTCCACTGGAATATCTGTCCCCACTGACAGATGGAGGCAGGCTGTGTAGCCTCCCTCTCAGTACTGACTCTCTTGATTTTGAAGGATTGGTTTATTACAAATTCATACAGTTGTGAGCATAAGACTTAAAAACCACAGAAAGCTGCAACAAAATAAATGGAGTCAGTTACTTACTTTCAGCGTTAGACAAAGTGCAGGGATTGCAGTCAATCAAAGCTAACTGAAAATGCTGGAAAAAAAAAATAAATTGTTTTTTAACCAACATAATAGTAGAACTTTGGCAAATCACTAAGGATAAATAAATTCTGTACTTGAAAATCAATACAGCGTTTTATCATGTGTCTTCAAGAAAATAATTTTTCTTTTCTGTTCAACCACTTACCGGAAGAAAGTAATTTTTTTCTACTGCAGATGCAGCAATGCTTCTAGTAACATAAGATGGCAACAGACATCTTCACAAAACAACTGGGATAGCATTTGTAGATCATCAATGCATCAAATGCAATGTAGACTGCATCAAATGAATGGTGAAAATTAGAAAATCAAGTTTTCCTTAGAATACAGAACTGGGATTGTAGTCACACCAGCTCACAGCCTCAGGGAGATAAACACTGAAGCGCTTTCAATTTGTCTATCTAGAAAAACACAGTACGCTTCCTTTAAATTGAGTGATTTGAAGTCTATTTAGAAAACTGATCTCAAGTCAAAAAGCACTAACAATGAATACCTTTAAATTAAAACACGAGTTCTTAAAGAGTTCGTAAGTTCTTACATCCTTTCTTCCAGGTATCAAGATAACTGCAGCTAACCATTAAAGCTTGTTTAGTTTTAAATCACTATTCCTCAAAAGATATAAAAAGTATCTTTTAAACCATCTCTGCATTCTGAAGTTCTGAGACACAGATTTCTTCTAGAAAGAAGGTCACACAAGCAGAGCAATTAAGCCTGTCTGCCAGAAAATATGGATGTGAGCAAATCATTTCTAAGTGTCATGCTAATTCAGTGATCACTATTTACAGTTTGAAACGCAACCAAGTGTGTTAAAATGAGTGGAACAGGCATACAAACTCAAGTGCCTTTGAACTTTTCCATAAAATTCACAGAAAATTGCTAGACAGTGCAAAACTTGGATTAACATATTAATTCAACAAAACAGAGAGTCAGGCCTAAGAGAAAGCACATAAAATACTACTGTTAATAAATACAGTTATTTACAAAATATAGCTCCAGGTAGCTTCTAATGCACAAAAATTACTGACTCTTTAGCATGCTTTATTAGCACAAAAATGGTGATTTAGCTCTGGCTGCTCAGGATTCCAAACTAGGTAGCATAAGGGGCTTATCAGTGTAGCTGGGAAAAAAATAAATCCTTATTAATGGATGTATATGCAACCTGCTTTTCATATTTGTCGTACCAGAACTGCTAGACACTACTTTGCTTATGGTTCTAATAATAGCTAACTAGCACACTGCTGTAGCACACATCCTGAAGATTGAGAAGATTTTTACAGACCACACAATTTCTAAACAAACATTTTTAACAGAAAAATTATTAGAAAATTGATTTATTTTTCATAGCAAAGCATAAATAAAGAATGCTGACACTTCACGAGCTCTGTGAGGTGAAGCTTACTGCAGCTTACCTCCTCACTGACTTTTATCAACATCATTTGTAATATATAAGTTTTTAAAAAAATGAAACAAACTCAATTTGAGTAACAGAAATTTATGATTTTTAATGAATATTTTAGCAGTATCAGTCCCAGAAGAGAGGACAGAAAGCAATGAACTCACATGTATGTTACTTGTAAAATAACTTTTTAAGCTTTGCGCAAGCATTAAATTATAGCTTATAAATATTAGCCTATTTCTCTGCCTTGCCTGTTCCTTTTTCTACTGTTCAGCAGTCAGACAACTTAAGATCTCCCCTCACTTACACTGCAATGGAGGTTGTGTGCCTCAGACACATCCTTCAGTCGGTTGCCATAGTGATACTACTAAGCAGGCAACTTAAAAAAAAAAAGAAGGCTAAATAAAAATAAAATGCTCTACTTTATATTGCATTTTGCATGGCAAAAGACAAAAAAAAAAAAAGGAACAGACCTATATACTTTGGCCTGTATATCGATTATACCGGTCTAAATGGTACAAACCTATTTTTCCACAGATGTGCCATCTTGCACTGTCACTAACAATTAATATGAAAAGATAAAGCAGCACAGCAGAGATCTGCTCTCACCTAGCAATGCTATTACAAAAATTAAGCAGCTCTAAAGAGAAACGATTGACAACTGCTTTGTAGCAGCTTTTTCAGAAGGGTTACTGCAGTGAGACTCAAGTCAGAGAAAGCAGGCAACCACATCAGAAAAAATCTAACCGTTTTAGTATTTAAACACACCAGTAAAACCAGCACTGTACAGGGAAAAAAAAAAAAAACCAAAAAAAAAAAACGAAAAAAAGAGGGCTATTTGCAGCAATGCCTCCTAAAAATTTCAATTCTTAGTACTACATTAGCTGGGTTCTACATTTCAAAGTCCACATTATGAAAATTTACTAAGTGTAGTAAATTTCTGCTTGCGCTGTTCACTGAGCTACAAACAGTAAAGAAAATGATAAACCAAAGCCTGTAACTACAGCAAAATAAACCGTTTGCACTAAATAATTATCACGAAGCAATATAATACAGAAAACCCAGAACCTTTCACACCAAGAACCTTTGAAATGCACATACGCGAGCAAACCTCCACCTCCTGCCAGATAAATAATACATCTCTCCCCGTTAAGTATTCCAAATCAGACCCAAAATAAAGGCATGCATGCATTCTAGCACATAAAAACCTCATCAGCCAAAAGCAGGTCCACCCACCACAATTACCAGCACCAAACAATTAGAAAAATAGTAATCATTTCCAACTTCCATTTCTGCCGCACACAGAAGCGGTTTGCAAACATCTGCCCGTCTCTCAAATATTGCAGCACTGAAGCCGGCTACTGCTGTGTGAAATAGTTACTATGCAGGAGAGGCCGCTGCAGTTCAGAGACGACACACAATACCTCAAGGCAGACAGCAGTCTATAGAAATTCAAATCCTGAGTAAGAGGATTTACCTAGAAGGCAGTGTTCTGAATGTTAAAAAGTAACAGGCTCCCTTGAAGAGCTGCAGCTCAAGTCATAACATACCTTGATTTGTAGCCATCTGTAATTGCACAGTTATCTACAGCCTATTTTGTCTTCTCTGGAGTCTTTGACTTGCCTCTGATTGTGGAAACAATTTCAAAGGTAACCTTTCCAAGGATCAAAAGCACAGTGGATTGCATATAAACAAAGCTGATGAAAGCATTAGGTCTGGTAGTAAAATAACGGTAATCTGACACTGATTTTAGGTTACTTCATGTTTTCACTCCTAGAATTAACACCAATTCTCCTAACAAATCAGTCCTTTACAATTTAAGAGAAGCACCTAGGGTTTTGTCAGTTCTTCAATCAATAAATGACCAACACAAAATGAACCATCTTCTTCTCAGGGCAAGATTTCCAGTACTGTCTCTGTTTACATCGAAGCCTGATACCTCAAAACAGTGACTCTTCTCTCTCCTCCTCTGAGGAGGACATTAGCAAGCTTAATAGCTATGAGTTCTGCATTTATTTAGCAAGCAAGGCAAGCCATCATTTGAAACCTGACAATTCTCACAGACTTACCATGAAGGAAAGCTCCATCATGACTCAGTGAAATTCTGCCAGGAGATGGCTTTTTCTGCTTATGTGACCTAGGTGTGATGCCTGTGTTCCTCACAGCAGCCTTTGTTCAGATAAGCAGGGTACAGAAAGCCTGGCGTAATGAGCTGTGGCAGAGCGCCAAGCCTCCATTTGCCAGGAGCGTTTGGGGCCAGGGGAAAGGGTCAGGAGAGGACGCGCTATATGTTCTCCTACACCAGTGCACTGCTCTGCTCTGCGGTGTCTGCTGAAGCCAGAACGAATTCATATTGTAATATGAAGGTTTGTGTAGCACAAACACTCGGCTGCTTTTGTCCAACATTCAAGAAAAAACCCCAAACCCTAAAGACCAAGGAAGATTGTTACATGGATAGGGCAGAAGAAAGCTACTTGAGGACTGAAGAAACAAAGGTCACACAGACACATAAAATGAATTAACAGCAGTATGCTCAGAAGAATCTGATGTTTTGACTAGCTATATAAATGAAAAATTATTTTAAAGCAGAAAGATTAGTAAAGCTGTGTTTTTGCTAGCCAGAAGAAGGCTGCATTCAAATTTACCGACCAACATCTTATATGGTGCAACACGGTGCTTTCCACAAAGCTGACTCAATACTCATGTTGCCTGCATGCTTTACTAATATTTGTGGGACATCAGAATTTAGCTATTGCTGTGTTAACAGCCTGGAAGACTGCCAGTGGCAACAAAATGCCATAGGGAAATGGGATGACTGGAAGCTTGCACTGCTGCTGCATCACCAGCATCCCCACGTTACTTTGCTGGCTGGAGTTGGGGTCATTTCAGAACCTGCAGTGCTCTGCCCCCAACCCACCCCTCCACCCAGGCTGGATGAAAAGCACAGCCTAATCCTTGCCAGGTATCTGTAGCTACCAAACCAGTACACGTAGCTGGCTGTTACTGTGTGCCCTGAATGCCAACCTTTCAGTTGCAATTACAGCTCATAAACCTGGACCAAGATACCTCTTGCAAGGAGGTGCACAAATGAAATGTACCTGCACCAATACTCCTTAGCCTGAGTGCTCAGCTTCTGAGTCAACTGTTTTTCTTCTCATGGTATGTTTTCTCCCGCAAAAAAGACAAAAGACACCACAGAGCAGTAACTCAATTTTAGCATTTACTTCCCTTTATAATCATGGCATTTCTAAAATACGCTTACAGTTTTCTTTCCTAGGAAAACTAAAAAATTAATCAAAACCCCAAGCAAAACTAAGAGAAAACAAAAGAAAACACTCTGTAGGTCAGACATCGCAGTATCATCATCCGCTATCAAAACCAGCTCCACTAACAACTCCTTTCAGTTTGACCGGCAGTCCTGAGGTAAGTTAATGACCTTAAGGTCTTTTACATCCTAGTTGATTCTATGATTACAGTGCCATGCTGCATTAAAAAAACTTTCAGGTTTTTACCTCTTGTGTATGTCCCTCTATCAATGTGCATATGCAAACTACAAAGACTTGGAGAGCAGTTCATTCCCAAATGCTGTCTGCCATCACTTACATTTTTAATTAAAATAGTATTTTGACTGATTTCATCCTGCTTTCCACAAAATGCTTTTTAGCTGAAGTGGTTGAAATAGAGGATATCCACCATGTAATAGCTAAAGCCCTTTATTTTGTGTTCTTCACACCTAAAAATGCTGCCAATCAGTTTTTAGTAGAATTACAGACATAAAAATGAACATAAGAAATAAAAAATTCTCATAACTGCATGTTTTGTCTAGTTATTCTTTTAAATAATTAAAAATAAATACATAAGGTTTCAATTTAACACATTTAACCTTAAAAATTATTAATCTAAGCACATATGGAAGATAAGAAGGTTGTGAAACAGAAGAAGGCTGAAACCACAAATTTTCACTTTTATAAATACATTTTTATTTATTACTGCGAAAACCAGCATTAAAAATGAACAATATGTCTGTAACAGCTACATGTTGGCATACAATAGCTGCAGTAGCTAAAAATATATTTAATAAAGATATTTACGGAGAGACAGGGAAACTACTCGAATAAGCAATGGAAAAGTGTCTGACTAAATAAGTACTTCGAGCTGCTCATCTGTGTATCGGTATTTAATTATTTTTGTATTTCATGCATATTCATGCAATTCATGCATATTTTCCCAATAAATTTTAATTCTCTCGTAGCCTTTTTCTCACCTTAATACAAGCAGGATGTCTTAACATTACTGACAAATGAGAATCTTTAGGAAAATAATTAAAAAATTAAAATTCTATTCAAATCGATGATTTACAGGCAAGATCAAAGCATAAGCCTGAAGCAAACTGCTAGGATAGCTGTTTTGTGTATAAATAAGGAGGAAAAATGTCTGAAAGTGAAAGGCAGAATGAGTATTTCTACTAAAAGGCAGACAATTGAAAACATCAGAAATTTAGTTCTTGTTCTTCTAAGGGTTTTGTTGCTGGGCAGAGGATCCATCTGCAATTCTTAAAACCAAACAAAATTCCCAAAGCACAACACAGCTTGGTTTGGCATCAAATAACCTGCACGTGTCCAGTCCCTACTGCCTACCCATTACAAAAATGAAACAAGACAAACCCCCTGAACCCAAAGAACCAAACAATCCACCACCAAAAGACCCTAAACAACAGCAAACAAAATACCCCCTTCACAAAACCAAACCCACAGAAAAATCTCCCACCCAGCCACTGTTCCCTCAATGTTACTATTCTAATAAACATGAAAACCTAAGATTTCTTTTTTCCCTTAAGTAGTCTGTTATCAACCAGCGGAAGTGAACTGAATTTTGCATTTAAAGAGTTTTCAAGATCATAGCTCTAACT
Source organism: Micropsitta finschii (assembly GCA_034783455.1). Taxonomy (NCBI): domain Eukaryota; kingdom Metazoa; phylum Chordata; class Aves; order Psittaciformes; family Psittacidae; genus Micropsitta; species Micropsitta finschii. The sequence continues at coordinate 9,144 of JAVHNF010046473.1, forward strand.
CCCCACTGGAAAGCACACTGCAATACTTCACCACCACCAAGCAGAATGAGCACCAGATGGAAGCCTTGTTTCCCATAGCTGCTGTTTCCAGTGTAATCCAATTATTAAATTAAGCAATACCAAAGCTGTAATTTTACTGTTTTCCTTAGCTTCTCTTTTATGCATGTCAGCAGTCCCACACAACGCACCCAGCTCCCCCTACATGCTCTACCTAGTTCTGTGTTCAGCTTCTGGGTGGACAGAGGCACTGGGGCTTCCCAGTTCACAGCAACTCCTGTATGGACGGGACTACTCCCTTTGTAGGTTCATATCCCAACAGACCAGAAACATGACCATTCATTTGGTGCCTCTGTTATAGGTCAAGCTATGCAGACCACTTGGTCCTCAGCTTGCAGAGCTCAAATGGCTCTGGGGCAGTATGCTGCACAGGAACGTTCGAGGAATTTCTCTCTGAAATCCCTTTCATTCTGACTTAACCTGCTAGAAATTGGTTAAATTTCAAAAGTACTTAAAAGAAATACTGAGACACACGTGCAAGACAGGTTGATCACAAGCATGTATGAGAAAATGAGGCTAAAACTGAAAAAAAGTATTCAATAAATAGGAAAACTACTAACACATAACCAGTGCTATGCCAGAAATAACGTGACACGTACTCAGAAGCTTCAACATTTTTTTCCATCTGTATTTACCAAACCAATAAAATGATATATTATGTTCCCACAAATCTTGCTTTATTCTCCTTTGAGGTTATCATGGTTTAACCGCAGCTAACATCACTGAATACAGTATTAGTGTCATTTGTAGGAAACAGCAAACAAGAGGGGGGCAACAGGACACTCAGTAAAGTGTGAAAAGGCTAGGACTGTGAAGTAAACCTTAATATAACCATAGACTCATTTAGGTTGGAAAAGAACCTTAAGATCATTGAGTCCAACCGTTAAACTAACTGCTATAGTAATCAATAAATACCACCCCCCTAAGTCACTGACAGTTGATTTTGGAATTAAGTTGCACTTTCCTGATGAATGGGCAAATTCAGTTTTCATGTATCACTTGTGAAGGTAACACTGCCTTAACTGTCTGGTTACACAAGGGCAGTTTTCTTTCAACCAGAAAGGCCACTTTTTTCTTTTATTTTTTCCTTAGTAGAAGACTGAAGGCCAAGTAATTTTCAGCAGCTCTGGTATTCTTGTCAGAGTTTATAGCAATGGGGTAACTGAGCAGTCAAGGGTTCTCACAGTAATTTGCAAGTCTTAACTGCAGCAATGTTAAAAACATGCAAAAGCAGTAACTGATTTTGGAAAAACACTGGGTTGATTTTATGCTTGTTAAACAGCACTCTGGTAATTACCTTGATCATCAACATCTTAAAATAGTAAAAATTAATTTTGCACTTAAATTGCTTACATAAAATATAGATGATTTATGTTAATGCTCTAAAATTGTGAAAAACATGGAATATTTGACCTTCAGACTCCCATCTTTCCCCTTTGCCTCAAGACTCTTACTGCCATTGACTCATCTGTTGGCAATGGTTTATTCTTAGCAATTACAGACTTAACATGAATGTTTAAATACCATCAAAAACATTATGATATTTTAAAGTACATTAATGCAACATTGGTACAATCTGTGAAATTCAGAACAGTCACAAGTGAATAGTGGATGAAAATTTACTTTCACTTTCTGCCTCAATGTCAAACAGGGAGTAACGTTGGGCTATGGTTTTACTTTATACAGAGCCCCAGGGAAATTGTGCTCAAGGCCAGTTACTAGCAGGCTGCATTCTTTAAAATCCAGGATCCTTTCAAAAAAGTCCAAAAAAACCCAACAAAACCAAAACTGACAGAACAAGACAACCCTGTCTCTTCATTACTTTGGGTTACATACCTTTTTGTGAAGAGAGAAGATACTCTGTCCCAGAGAAAGAGACAGACATTCCATGAAAACATCCTTTAGCATTCTTTCACCTTACCTCTTCCTCACTGTCCTCTCCCCATGCTGGTGCACAAGCACTGCACCAGCAGTTTCTTTTGTTCCCTTCACTAAGGAAGTGTTTTCTGACTTGCCTCTCACTCTTGTCACTCATAGAATTCTGGCTTAAGGGTTTTTTTTGAAACCTCAACTCAGGGATCAGTCAGAATGGCTTTTAAAGAAGCTACTACCCTGCTTGTTCTACTTAGTTTGTTCCTCAAGTGATATACTCTGGTATGTTTCAATCAGCAACATTTTGATTTCAAACAAAACAGATCAGCCTCAGGACTCTATCTTAAATCCACAGATGAGCTGAAATTAAAATAGCTGAAACTGTCCAAGACTGAGTGGATTGCCCCACTTGGTCGTTTCTTTCTTGCTCCTCACTATTATTCTCTGCTAAGGACTGCAACCTCTATTGCAAAGGCAGCAAACCAGAAACTGCCTTGGCTTTCAGTTTCCGCTAATAATTCTAGATTATAGTTTTATGTCATGTTTTGCACCAGAAGGGGATAAGAGAGCTTTACCCTTTCCTTCCCATTCACGCACTCCTGCTATCTACTTTGCACTGGATCTAGCAACTGGACAATCTCAAGTTGACTTGCTTTAGACTTCTTATCCACTTCAGTCTGCAAATGGAAAATAAAAAATCACTTGATTCAAAGCAGCAGAGGCTGCTGAACAATGCAGACTGGAATAGTAAGGTGGAAAATGAGGCAGCCTTTTAGCAACAACCTGCAGCTATATTGCTGTGAGGACATTGTGAAACTATGTTTAATGCAACACTCACCCCTACCCCCCCATGATTATTTCATCACCCTTTTGAAGATCCTCACTCTGCTCCATGGTAGGCTGTTCATGTTGCTGCTTTTTGTTTTCTTAAGTGACTTAATCACATTGCACATAATAAAAGCAATGGAATCATAATTTTGCATTACAAAAGATTAATTTGTTTCTGTTTTAAAATACTTCTTCGGTGTTTTTCCCATTCATTGTTGGCATATTGAAAAGTGAAAGTGATCTTTCTGTTTTGCGAAGTTGTGAAGATCAAACACAGTAAATTATTCAGATTGAATCAAGTATTTAAATAGATATTATGAGGATTCAGTGACAGAATTACATATTTCATGGCATAGCAGGAAAAGGCTCTTTATTTCTTGATCATTTTCTTCTATTAAAGATTAAAATAGAGAAGTTCCTTCCACTGATTACAAGTTTACTATCTCCTTATAAATTTACTCTTCTGTAACCCTGACTTCTTCAAAACCAAACCCAAAATGTACTTCTTCAGCACTTGTTTTATTCCCCAAGACAGCCAATACTAAATCCTTGCCAAAGTACAAGAAAACAGGATCAAACTCGCACATAAGCCCTTTCCCAACACAAGTGATTCACTTCTACCTTCCCTTGCTCTCCTTTGTCTTTTATTGCACTGAATCTTTCCTACTGCTATGCAATATTCTCTAACGACAACTTTCAGCTACACCTTCTCTGAGTGAAAGCTCAGACTCTGGATGAAGAAAAGGAAGCCTTATCAGAGAAGTGCTTCCAATTACTACAAATAGTGAAAGCAAAAAAGTGGAGAGCAGCACCCTACTCTTTAGAATCTTGGACAATGCGATTCTGATAACCTCATAAATTCAATTTGCAGGAAACAATCTGCCAGGAGAAGGACGTCAATTTGAAAAGTTCTAGTTTCAGGAGGGATTCATAAGCAGAAATACATTTATAAATTACACGCAATTACAAAATTCTTAGCCCTGCAGGTGTATTTCCCACCATATGAAACTCCATTAAAGAACTCTTCCTTTTTCCAAGATACACATATCTAAATTTAGAGGTCAGGAAGGAAGGAACATGGGGATAGAATATGAAATGCAAGGAGGAAAAAAGAAAGGGCCAAACATGTTGAAAGGAAGAAGATAAAATGTCAGATTACAATCAGAGACAAAAAAAAAACCAGTAAAAAGCTTTAAAGGGGTACAGAAGAAACAAAGTACTGTATTAACACAAACCATTTCTGATTAGCCAAAAATTGTTCCTTAGAAGCTGACTCTCAGACCAGGAAATAAAAGAAAGATTAACTACCAGAAAAGTAGAAATTATACAAAAAATTGATAGGAGAACATTATTTTGAATAAAAGCTTTCTATTTTCAATAATCTTTAAGAACTTCCTGTTTACAATAGGACAGCTAGAGGAGAAAAAAAAAATAATCAAGAAATCCAAGCTGCTAATTCTTCTCTTATTTTTCCTTCAACTTTCCCCAGTCTCCCCCCAAGATGTACTATTTTAACAAGAATCCTACACCAAACACTTGATCTACTGGAGTATCAGTGCTCATCTATAATTCTGCTGGGCTTTTCTGAGTATTTCTAGCTCTTAACACACTTGTATTTCTGAAGCAGGTATTATTTAACTGCTATATCCTCATGCATTCCAAGATGCAACACAACTTGTGACAAACATTAGTTCAATTTGAAAGCTCTTAGACCTACCTTTAAACTAGACTCATAGTCTGTGTTCACTTTGAACATAAGCCCAAGTCGCAAATGAATTTCCTTGGCTCGACAAAAGCTGGGATCAACATAAAGCGCCTCCTGAAATGCTTTAATTGCCCTGAAAGAAAAACATAGATTATAAAATGATTCTTTTTAATGGAACTATTACTTCATAATCAATATTATTTATAAGATTAGCAGAAAGTGGATCAGAAAGAACTGTTACAGAAGAACACATCAAAACAGTGGTTTACACATGATGTTTTTGGTGCATGAGTGGCTATGTACCTTTTAGGAAAAACAGGCCAGCAAGGCGAGTTGCTCTTTATGTGAAGTTGCTCTTTATGT
>JAVHNF010046483.1:7545-19163 GCA_034783455.1 Micropsitta finschii
CTTTAATAACATACTGTTGGCCATCTTCTTTAGCTTTGACAAGAAATGCTTTCCCAAATGATCCTTCTCTCTCCTTATTTGACATCTTCAGAAGGAAAATAATGATTTTTCAGAACAGAAATACAAAAAAAAAAAATGGGTCAGGAATTAACAATAATCACTCACCTTTGAGATGTTAATTTCTTTAATAACATACTGTTGGCCATCTTCTTTAGCTTTGACAAGAAATGCTTTCCCAAATGATCCTTCTCCAATCTTTTGCACTTTAATATACTTATCCATAGTTTTCTTCTTAAGGCATCCTTTCTTGAGTACTAGGAAAAAAAAAGCCCCACATATTCGGTTAGCTGTACTTAGTCATCTAGTCTGCTAGGTCATGTTATATTCAAACCATTTGTCTCTTCAGTTGCATCACGTGCTTTGCAGCTTTTCTCTAAACCATCTACTCTTAGTCTTAATTTTATTTTGGTACAGTTGGCTCACCTGGTGTAGAAAAAAGGCTGCACTGCTAAAACCAGCAACCAGGTTTAATCTTTCAACTTGACACACTATAAAGTTAAAAAAAAAATAAGTAATTGTTTTATCTTTCAAAAAGGCACAGTCAGTGCCTCACCTTCTGATTCAGCTAGCACACAATCATCATACAGAGCTACTGCACCTCATTAACAATCTTTCATTCACCTTTACTTGGAAGAACTACAACAGTGTGTGTGGGGAATCTTAAGACACACTAAATCTAGTATTTTGGAAGTTAGTCATGATAATGAAGCCAAAAAATGAACTGAATTCAAGATATCCCCCTTAAGCTTAGAATCATTATTTAAAATGCAACCTTAATTCTGACTGGAAACAGGTATTTTTGCCTCTCAGTACATAAAGTTAGTGTAGTGTTAAGTTGCACATACTCAGTATTAACAGCAATATTATCATTTGGGCAATGCTTAAACTAGCAGGCAGGACATAATTTTAACTTCACATGACTTTACTACATTCTCTTTCTATCCCTGCTTTTCTTATGACACAGCCCATGCTGTACTACAGACAAGCCAGCCGTGTTAGGCATAGCTTTGGGCTCCTATTGCACACTATTTTCTTCAAATACAAACCATCGATAAGCAGCCTGTAGGCGAGAAGGTACAGTTCAAAGGGGGTTTATAATTTTGTGTAAGTTAGATGGCCTATTTTTAACCGTGGCATGAGAAATACGAGTCTTGAAAAAGGACATCAGCGCTGACAGGGCGTTGGCTTTTCGAGCCCTAGGCAAGAAGTCATTTTGTCCATCACCGACACGCACAAGAGCGGCTCGTGCTCCAGGGCGTAAGTCATACCCCAAGACAACCCGACCACTAAACACTAAGAAAATAGGACGACAAACCCCAAACAGCTAAAACTGTTATCTTAAACAGTTTATTTTTTATAGCCCCATTTCTGATTGGCTTTAAAAAAGAATTAAAGCAGGCTAATAGTCAGTCAAGTCCTATGCTATCACTTCTGTAATTTTTGCGCAGCATATATATTTCAAACCTGTAACATGTGGTCACTCTGTTTACAGATTTTAAAATATTGATAAATCACTAGCTTTCTTACAGTTCCCTGGAGCTTTTCGCATGTCCAGGACTTATTGAAAATCAACATTATTGGCCCATAAAAAAACCTTGCTCAGCTCTTTTAATAGTTTTAGATTCAGGTTCTTAATCCTGATTCTTTGAAATATCTAACTTTTCTACTTTGAAAGATCTACTATAAAATGCTATAAAACTTTTTTCTGAGTTACTGTTGGAATGGAAGATATTTGTGTATTATTATACTAAAAGAAACATTTATTAGATGGTTCTTTAATATTAGAAACACTGACATTTTTACTTCAGAAAAATATCATAGGATTAATTTTTCTTACTGGTATATTTATATTTAAATTTCCTTTAATTCAAAGCATCCTAGGTTCTGCTTTTTTTTCTTTGGTGTCTCTCAATAGCTTTCTACAAGTTTTAGGTGTTACATTAGTTATGACTTTGTCACCTTTTCCCACTTGTTTCTTAATTAGAATGTTCCTTATTAATACTCTTTAGTTGATTCCACTACATTAGCTGTGTTGGTTTCAGGCTTTGTTTTTTTTCCCTCCTATAGTTTTAAATTTAGTCTTTCTCACTTTCTTACTTTCCATTCTCACTTGTGCTCTCTTTTTTCCATTGATCCTGCAAGCAAACATTGTCTCTCTTCCCAAATAGTGTTGCCAGTAAATTGCAAGGAAAAAAGCAACCTTGAGGCACTGAAAAAACAAGCACCTTTTCCTTGCCAAAGAATAATTTGGTGTTACCAACAGTGCAAATTTCCTGAGAACAGGAAGATTATTAGACATCTGGAATGGTTAAAGAAACTTTAACATCCTGTGCCTTAGGTATATTTTCTATACTTAACTAGGACAGTGAACTACAAATTCCCTATAAATTTTACTATAAGGAAACATATTTCGAGAGGTAAAAAAAAAAAAAAAAAGAAAACCTAAAGTTGTGTCCTACAAAAAGTTGTCTCATTATCTACATTTTTCTTTACTTTGGGCTTGATGATGCATCTATCATTCATGGAGGCTAGAATTTACAAGCTGTAGTTTCCTGGGAACCCACAGCATTGCTATTCATCCTTTGCTGATGGTGAACACAGGTCCTTCCTTTGGTGAGTTCTCTGTATCACTTTTCTTACATGATGGGCTACACTGTACGTTGCTGCTCTGTACCTGTAAAACACAGCCCAGGGGAGGTGCCATGCTCTACAGTGGAGCAGAAAGGCTCTGGAGATCTTCTTCTCCTGAAAAGACATGTGACTTGGCAGGAAAATGGAGAATTGGAGTTTACTGCCTACTAATTCAAGGATTAAAAGAATGACATCTATGCAAGCCCTAAACAAGAAATGTAGCATAAAAGATAGTCAGGTAAAGAAATGTCATATCCTTATCTTACAGTTTGATTTCTCTTTACTTCTTGGAAATAAAAACAAGTATTTCTGGATATATTGCAAGGCTGAAATTTTGAAAGATGCAAAATATTTGAGCAGCCTAATTCTACTTAATTCAATTTAACCTGTTTTGATATGTATTTTTTAAGGATCTGGCACAGTATGTAGTTAAATGCAAAAACTTAGAGAACACATATACAAAAGGAAAGTATGCTTAAAGGAAACTTTTTTCCCTTGTATTCTTTTTTCACCTTCTCTAGTATAACAGTTGCACTTAGAATAAATGTATTTTACTTAAATATATAAATGTATTTTATTTAGGCAGGGAGTCTCAAGCCTTTTTAAAGGCTGGGACTGTGTGGAATTAAATCTTCTAGCTGACAGGTGTAAAATATATTTTAAGTATTTTTTTTAATGTTGTCTGTACAGTGTACATACAGCTAATTTAATGTAGAATTAAACTGATCTCAAGGCATAGAATCTATTATTTTGGTTTTCATTGCATTTCTTTTTTTTTCATTTCTTAATATAAGTCAGATTTTGCCTGTCATATTCTTTCAAAGTACTTACTTGTACATTGCCACACTTACCACAGCTGTCCCCTGTGTGTATCAAATGCAATGTGATACTGCCCACATTGTATCTGAGATAAAATGTCATGCTGCTGCTGCCATGCAGCCTGTCACCTGTGCTTAACTATTTTCCTATCATGGTGCTCACCTCTGACTGCATCTTGGCAGCTGCCAAATCAGTCTTACAAGAACTGTAATAGTGAGCAAAATTTGTAAGGCATACCAAGGACATGAAAAATTAAAAAAAAAAAATAAATAAATAGAAATTGGTGTTTATTTGCTTTTTCAAGGGGAAAAAAAGAATAAGCAAGATATGTATATGATCCACTGCTTTTAACTAAGCTGCAGCTAAATGATCATATTGAATAAAGTAGGTACCTGAAGTAATACTGAACAGGAATTTATGAGCACAAATGCAAATTCTTACCTTTGCTTAAGTTGTACATTGCTTTTAGTTTCTCCAAGTTTTGCCTTTATTGGGTCAGGTTTAGCTGAAAGCACCAGGACATGAACCATATGTACTGACTACGAATATAATCCCTAGAAAAAAAAGTTCTAGTTTGTTTCCTTGTAGCATGATGTTGTTTTATTTTGTTAGATTTTGTGGTTTTGGTTTTTGCTGATTTTTTTTTATTTTGTTTTGGGTTTTCCCCCGATCTTCTCTTAATATATATTAATTAATAAATCCTCTTAAATCCAACCCAGTCATTAAATTTAAGCTTCTAGTTCATCAGTTCATATGATAAGCAATAGATATATTACATATGCTAAGAGATAGAGAACTTTAAAGGTTTTTATAGCATCATCCAGTTCTCTTATATTATGCATCTCACTAATGAGTTTAAGGTGAAATTCATCAGATTAAATGTTGATTCCTAGACTGTTTACATTTGAGTTTATCACCCTTAATTGCCTTTATCATTGGAGAGGTACAGGCAATTTCAGTCTGTAATTAGTTGGCCTGGTTTAGATGTCTGCCTTAAGATGCTATAAATTGTTTCTATTTCTCTACAACTGTTTTTATGTGAAAAGAAGCAGAGTCTCAGTAGTGATGTGCCCTAGGTTACTGCATCCTCCATCCTTCTCTCACATTCATCTAAAAGGCCTGCAGAAAGAAGATTAAGGAACTTAATTGGGCAGAGGTGATCTCTCTCTTGAGGCTTTCAAAGGGTCTGACTTCATTCCACATAGTGAAGGTCCCACTTAATTTAGGAACAGGAATTATAAAGCTTAGGTGCAAGGGAGATGACTTGCATAAGTAAGCTGACAAATTTTACTTCTGCTTCCTATCTGAATAGAGATTACCTATAAGCAACAGCTGACTGAAATATAAGCCCATAGGAGTTACAAATGTGCCTCCTTTGTCCCTGCCCAGCCAGATCTGTAATATGGTACTATGATCCAACTGCAAACAAACAGGGAAAACCAACTTCAGATGGATTTGTATTGTGTTAGGTTTTGTGATTAAAGGCTCATTTCCACACACATGAAGAAGCCCAGAGGCACAACAACAGGTGGGGGGAGATGAGCTATCTTAGCTTCTCTTAGGGCATTCCAAGAGAGTGTCAGCTCCATGAGCTGTGAGGGAAACATATCACCATTAGCCAGCAGGATGGAGGCAGATCCAGTCTTCAGGCAATCCTACAGGCTGAGAATGGATACTGCCTGCAGAGGTAGGTAGCTCAATGTGGGATGACAGGGAGAGCATTTGGGGATTGGACAAGACTGTTACCAGATGATTAAAGAAGAGACCAAAGGCATAGAAAGGGAGAGATCTAGGCAACGTGTGGAGAAACAAGAGTGGAAGAAAAGATAGAAGGGGCCAGAAGCCTCTTGTCAGGCTGCTGTTCAGTATGTTTGTCTGGCCATACCCTATGCTTGACCAACTCAGTCTGTTCTGTACTCTCATTAAACTTTATTTCTGACAATATTTCTGAGTAAGAAGCTTTATTTCCAGTATGCATGTATATTCTTAAAATGTGTACATGGAGGCCTGAGTGCCAACCTCCAGAATTTGGGACTGCAGATCATAGGGACTATGTATATCAGGTGCCAGTAACTTGAGAGGCTGGAGTGGTGCATGCTGGCGTGTGATCACCAGCTGTCATCCAGCTGGACTATCTGGCAAGTATGACAAAGGCTTGGGAGCCAAGTGCTGGAGCAGCTGTACAGACCAGTGGCCTGGGTGTTGGCTACTAGAGGATCCAGGAGATCCAATCTAGCAGCTGGGGAGACTGTGAAGTCTCTGAGTCAGACTCATTTGCATGTGTGTGGTTTTATGCATGAGGCAACTGGGAAACCAGAGGATCCAGGAGCCTGCTACAGAGTAGACTGGGTGTCTAAAGCTGGTTACTGGAAGGATCCATACTGTGTGTATAGATTGCCCACTAACTGACCTTCATCCTGAGCTGCCAGAGATGAAGATAGGACTAAGCTGTCTGTGCTACCGGTATTTTTGTGAATGTTTCTGTCTGTGTTAATTTGTGTGCCCACCCATGAAAATATGTATATGTGTATTTTGGAAGTGTACATATGTGTGTGTGTGTTTGTGTCTATCAAGGATATATGCTCAGCTCAGTCTGGTTGCTGAATGGACCTATATGACAATGCAGCAGCCTCACCTCCGCCAGGCTACCAGATTCAGCAACTTGTGGTGAATTTTCTATGCATTCAGTTTCTATATATTATTACACTGAGTGTTATAAACAGCTATAAACTTACAGAGAAATGTAAGAAACAATTTCAATCCTTTGGATCAGATGAGAATGTCTCTTATATGAGAAACAATTTCCTCAAATATCAAAACTCAAGGGGTTCTTTCAGCAGTCTTTAATACTTTTGTTCAAAAGCTGCAATCTCTGCAAGACCTAGTTGTGAAGTGCGAGAATGAATTTTGTACTCCATTTTCATTGAAATAACTTCTGGTATTGGATAAAGCTGTGGACAGCCACTTCTTCAGTCTTTGCTATGCTGGTCGTAAGTGTGGAATATTTGTGTAAATATTGAGTGAGTCGTAGAAGTTAGGGTTTGAAATTGAAAGGGGGAAAATACCTTGTGGAAAGGAAAAAATGTGCAGAGACAGGGATTTTAGCATAAAGTTAAAAAAAAACCCACATCTATTTGCCATTTGAAATTACAGCAAGCTATATCCCCAAGTGTTTCTAAAATGGGAAGTCTATTTCTCTGTCTATACACTTGAGGTTTTATACCACACCCATGATAATTAAGATTTTGCAAAATATGCTACTCAAGTTGCCTGTTATATCTAGAAAAGAGTAAGCAATCAGAACAATTTTTTCATGTCTTCTTTCAGAATAATAAAGGAATTGGCAGTCTACAACAGATACATTTTTATGGGAACATTTTGCTAATTTCATGCATTGCATGCAGTATGATGAGACTGATATGACCATTAGCCTATTACAGTTTCTTTTGAACATATTACAGCTTGAAATAACAAGTCACAGTCTATACTTTTAACCTGATCTGAATGAAAACGGAAACAAGTCTGAGAATGTCTGATTTAGTTACTGTATTCTTAATCTGATTCCTTTCTCACCCATATTCAAAAATGTGTCGTTCATTATTTTGTCATGATGAGGAGGCTGTGAATGCATGATTTAGTCATTCAGTACTTAAAATCATTAAAATGGGCATATTAGGCTGAGTCCACAGTCCATCTACTTTTCTTCTAAGAATGCCTATCTGAGGAAGAATAGATGCACGTAATAATTCTTGACTGTTGTTTAACCTCAGCTGGCTACTAAGCAGCACTCAGCCATTGACTCACTCACTCCCCCTGTGTCAGAATGGGAGAGAGAATCAGAAGAGTAAAAATGAGCTAAGGACAATTCAATAGCTAAAGCAAAACAAGGAATTCACTCATCACTTCCCATAAGCAGGCAGCTGTTCAGCCATCTTCAGGAAGACAGGGTTCCATCACATGTAATGGTTACTTGAGAAGTCAAAATGTCGTAACTCCAAATTTCCCTAGCTTTATAGGCTGAGCACAACATCATGTAGTACAGAATACCACTTTGGTCAGTTTGGATCAGCTGTCCCTTCCAACTTCTTGTGCACCTCCAGCCACTTGCTGGTGGGGTGGGTGAGAGGCAGAAAATGCCTCCACTTTGTAAACACAGCTTAGCAGTAACTAAAACACCCTTGTGTTATCAACGCTGTTTTCTGCACAAATCTGAAACACAGCCCCATACACGCTGCTATTAAAAAATCTAACTCTACCCCAGCCAGAGCCAGCATATCATTGCAAACCCAGTGTGCAGGAAATTCTAAGCAAGAGTATAATCTTTCTTTTTGATAGCTGCTGATGGATTTTTCTTCAGCTAAGGCATTTAGTTTGCTCCAAATCCATGCAAATATTCGGTATCCACAATATCTGTTGTCAATGACTTAATGGTTTCAATTTTATATCATGATTGGACAGGGCATTGTATCTCTCATAAACTTTACTTTGGAGAATGGAAGACTTTGCAAAATAAAACAAACTCAAGAACTAGTTAATGATTGTCAATAAAGTGATTTACAAATGATCTTGTAAGAATGGACTTTGCACCTTCCCTATGTAACCACACTGAAAGCTGCCTTTGAAAACATATGGTTGTCTAAAGTTTACTGGATTCAGTTATATGATCCCACATTAACTTTTAGATTAGAATCACAGAGGCAGCTAAACAAGGATACATATTTTGCTTAGAAAGGTCTCTATGTGATTTGACTAAGAATGCACAGACCCTCTGCAGACAAATCAGGAACAGAACTCAGCCTTCCAAAAGATCTGTCTATGTTTTTGTGATAAAAACCCAATCCCTTTATTCAGTGTCTATCCTAATTGACTTACTTTTGTCACATCTTACTGTCTAGCATTTATTTGTATCAGATTTAGTTGTAAGCAAGTGAAGTATTTATTACTGCAATTACTTTTATTAGGTATTGCTAGACAGAGAAGTCCTTGAATGCAAGGACCTACCATATAGTTCACATAAACTTATATTCATTTTAAGGGGACAAATGGCTTTCATTTCTGGCTGATAGAATTTATCTATGGGATGTGAAAATCACAAACATATTCATCACAATCCTTCCTTTTCTGGTCCTATTAATATGTACACATTTTCACTGTGATTGCATCCTGTTTCTATCAATTTATGTACAGGAATGATATGTTCTTTCCTATTAAATATTCTGAAGAAAATATATTTTCAAACTCACAGTTCTTCTCTACTATAATGAATCTATTTTATTAGAGTTGAATGCATGCTACAGAATGTCCATTTCTATTATACTGAAATTCAGTGTAAAACACCTTTTATTAAAATATAGCATCTGCTTGTAAATCAATATGCACTCTTACAGGGAAAACAGCCATGCACCTGTGACATTGATTTAACATTGGAGTGGCAAAGAATTTCCTTAAAAAGAAAGAGTAAAGAATGAAGGATTAAAAAGAGAGAGAGAGAGAGAGAGAGAAAAAATCACTCTGCCCACTTTTCCAGTTACAACAATTATTAGTATCTTTTAAATACTGGTACTTTACTGCATTTCGATGTTAATTGCACTATGTTCTCATCTTCTAAATCAAAAGTGTTTCTGACTTCAGCTCAGAAACATAGCTGCATATGCCATAGAAATCTGATGGTCTGGAGTGCAAGTAAGTTATATATAATTACCACTTTCACCTCCATTTCTTTGGACCCAGCCTTGCCATCTATTTGCAGTGCTATCCTTCACACCAAGTTGCAAACCGCACTGTAAGCTGTTTTCTTTCTGATTCTGCTCTGTGCTGTTAAACTGCTGCCAGTCAGCTGCCCCAGTGATGTAAAATAAAATGTAGGTTATAAAATGCTGTGATAGTTAGATAGTTATGTGAAATAGACCTAGACCTTTTTCTTTTCTTCTTTTTTTTTTTCGGTTTTTTTTTTTTTTTTTTGTTTGTTTGTGTGTGAAATTATATCCTTTCCCAGATAGTGGAAAGGAATTTATGTGGAAATTGCTTATTGGAGGTTAATGCAGTAAAATAAAACAAAACATAACAAAACAAACAAACAAAAAGCCAAACAAACTAAAAGCCAACCAACCAAACAAAAAAGAACAGCCAACCATAAAAACCAGGAAAGCTCAACTGTACTCCTTTAGATGAGTGCTGCATGGCTTAAGCAGTGTTCAGCTGTGTTAGTGTGATGCAGTCATGTTTCCTTGATGCCAGCCCAACACTCCGATAGTACTGTAGGGACAACCAACTCAGAGCCATATTCTACTAGTATGTGTAAAGTGAAGATCAGATAACTGAGGACTGATAAAAATCACTAATGGATTCATCCTCTGAAATCTAAGAGGTACAGCTGCCAAGCAAGCAAGAGGAGGAAGGCTGCAGTGTTTGCTTCCACAGCACCAGTCAGAAGTAAAACGAAAACTTAACAGTGTAAACTGACAGCTGCTGACTCCAGACTTTTAGTAGCCTAGCAGGTGCTGTGCTGGTGATAGTGGAAAAGTACAGACAAGTGGAACAAACCAGCAAGTAAAAATTGCATGTGTGCTGGGGTCTCAGAAAGGCCACTGATCCAAAGTATTCCAGTGAAATGGAAGTTAAATGCAGCAGCAGTACAAAGCCATTCTCCTTTGCCTCACAAGCATATATTATATAAGACTACAGATTCCTCACTGACCTGAAAAGGCCAGAAATGGTACTCACGATCAGTGTGTAAGGACATATAAGCACCCAGATGGATAAAAGCCAAATAGATGTTTTTCTGTATGAACTAGCAAAACATTCCTGAGACTGCCTAGCCACATTCTCCCAGCTATCCTGGAGGAATAATTTTCTTTCTCTTTTTCCAATTCTGAGTCAAAGTTTTGGCCTGCCGTACAAAGCTGGAGTTATGGCACAGTGCAAGTGAACCACGTATATGTGTGTCACTCCAGGCCAGAAACACGATGACTGTGAGCAAATGTCATAGGACCTGTGGTAAGTTAATGCTGGCCAGTGACTAAGCACCTGCATAGCTACTTACTCAATCCACCTTCTCTCCCCAAGAAAGATGCAGAGAGAATGAGAAGAGCAAAAGAGAGAAAAGTGTGTTGCAAGAAAGACAGTTTAATAAATTAAAGAAAGAGGGACCACAAAAGATGCAAAATCAATCACTCACAACCCCCCACAAGCAGACCAATATCCAGCCAGCCTGCAAGCAACAGCCACCTGGGAAGAGAAAATCTTTTGTTGCTGAGCATGGCACTATGTTGTGCAAAGCATCACTGGCCAATTCAGGTCAGCTGTCCCAGTTGTGTTTCCTCCCAACTCCTTGAGCAGCCCCCATCTGTACACTGGGAGGGAGGGCAGAGGGAGTTAAAGAGAAAGCCTTGAGGCTGTGCAAATACTGTTCAGCAGCAGCCAAAACATCTATATGTTATCAGCACTGTATTAGTCACAAATCCAAAACACAGCACCATACAGGCTTCTATGAAGAAAGTTAACTCTATCCCACTCAGTGTAGAGTTTGTTCCAGGCTGCTGATGCTGCTCTTTATGCTCTAGTTAGCCATTCCCTCAACTGAACCTGTGTTAGTGTGTGTTTCCAATTCAAGCAAGGTAGAAGTCCCGGAAAAGGTAAATGAGCTTGTCAGTCTTTTCTTTTTGAGCAGGCTCTTTAGGAGCTACATGTGACCTCTGGATGTCTTTGAAGAAGCTGACTGAAGATAGTCAGTGCTTTAAAATTAAATTATGTCCTATTTCACCCTGAATTGTTGCTTCCTGGGACAGGTCAGGGTAATGACTCTTGGTACCAATTTTCTCACAGACAACTTTGCCAAAATGATGTTATTAACCAGGCCATTCGTTATTAGTCATATGTTCATTTCCTTCTGTGGGAATATGTGCAAAACTGCCTATGAACCAGACTTCTCAGATTAACCCTGGATTTCCAGGGGAAGAAGAAATTCTGCAGGCATCCCTGAATGTACACACACATTGCTTCATCACAATGACCAGGAGAGGGGGGAAGGAAGGTGAGAGAATCATCTCACACAGTAAGTTCACAGTGCAGATGTCTGCCTCCCAGCTGCTTGAATGGTCCAGAGATAC
>JAVHNF010046501.1:6236-16238 GCA_034783455.1 Micropsitta finschii
TTCATGACAATATTCCCAAAATCTTTTCAAGTATCAGATTTTCATGCCAATAATAAAGCCAAGCAATATTTTTATAAAGTTAAAGGAAAATATAATAAAAATGAAGCTATGTATTCCTGTACCCCAGTGCAAACTTTATACTAATGGAAAAAATAAATATACAGCAACTTTCTATTCACAGCTCTCCTATCTAAAGGTCACATATATCCCACTCAAAAATACACTGGAGTGCTTACCAAATAGACATGGAAATGAGCCTATCAAGAGCAGAACTAATGCATAGCACATATTTCTGCCTGTAAGTAAAACTGAAATGAAAAGAACTAAAGGTAAATGTACCACAATTAGATGAAAGAATAATAAATATCCTCCCTATATTAATACTCCTCTGAAAATTTTATATCGCTCAATTCTGCAAGAAATTTCAGAGGGGCTATTGGGATTTTGACCTTTCTTGGCAGTGTTACTTTCCTGATGAAGGTGTGAGCATTAGCTGGTAACTACTCCCATTCATACAAATAATGTCCATTTTTAAAGTTTCAGCTGCAGTGTAACACCTAATCTGAATTGCTGTCTGTGAAAAGAGTGGATTCAGCACATCTTATTTATGTGCTTATCTAAATAGGAGGAAGCCACACAATATAATTTAATATATAGAGCAGTTTGCTAATAGGGAAACTATGCACTGAGTAGCTTTTACTCAGAAGGTTTCTGTAGCTTGAAATCTCAACACATAATACAGCAGAATTTAATTTTCTGGGGCACAGTTTCTCACTGACACAGGTGCCCTTATAGAAGAATTTACAGTGTCCATTATCTTCTCAAGTAGGAAGCACAATAAATGACCAGGCAAGAAAAGAGATTATAAAAGACTCCACTTAATCTGAGATTTGTAGGAGTAGGGCTCCAGTTTAAACATCAAAAGCTAAGTTCAAAGTCCCACCGAAACAAGACCTGCAGGTGATGGTGTGTAACTCCAGGAGCTGCCCTGCCCATTTAGACAAATCATGACTGGAATTTCTACACAGTCATTACACAGCACCATTTATCTTGCTTAGTGTCTCTGAATAATGGAGAGGACACAGACATTGACAGTCTACAGAAGATTCATTACCTGGGCCACTGAGGAGGGGAGCAAAGAACAAACACGACGCTTTTCATCTCACTTTGACAGAATGGCAGAGGAATAAGTAAAACATGGTCAATACACTCCTGGGAATACCTGACTGGCAGTTTGCTAAGAAGTATGTACACTTTTTGCCTTAGGCTGGAAAAACAGCTCTTAGTTGGAATCAGATTGTGACCACCACACTCACAAAGTAGGGAACTCACAAAGCCCCTGCTTTGTGAGCAGTTCAACATATCTCAGTAAAGCCACCTGAGAAGTAAGGTACCAGTCTATTCTGATTTCTTCACAGTTAGGTGGTATTTTCCTCTCTTTTGGGCACTAAGAACCTTTCGACTTTGCACCAGGGGATGAAGCATGCTAGACTGTTCTCTAGCCTCCTATGGGCAATCAATGTAAAATTCCCCATGTCAAGATCAGCAATGGGTTTCACCTGCAGAATAGAAGCATGAGTCAAAGATCTACTTCTCAGGAGGCTTTCAGTTACCACTGGGGAAGGGTCTGCTTTCAAACAGTTCAAGGCTGTAACTTTCAATCTGCTATTTTATGATAGAAAGGCCCATCAAGATGCAAACAGTACAGTAAGAAAAGACAAAATCTCTGTGTAATGGAAGTACACGAGTTGTGACTTCAACATGCTGAGACACCACATAATCCACAAAGACAGCAGAAACATACTTTTTATAGCAGGAATCGCTGAAGAGATGCAGGATTTTTTCTATTGAAGTTGCCATCCTGTTATTTGCCTGCATGACTTCCTTCCCTGGTCCATGCAGGTCTCCATAACTGCATAGATGTACAACTACTACTGAAACCAGCTGACTGGGCAGGTTCAACAGGAGCTCAGCCTGAACCGGCTGACATAACCAGATACTGGGAGGTCCTGCTGAGGTACAGAAAGGAGTTGGTAACTTAAGGATACTTAAGGGTAGAACTTGGAGGTCCTAACAGAAATGTCCCAAGAAACAACAGGATGAGGAAAAAGCTTAAACTGAGGTTTCTTCTGTCCCTGTTTAAGTTAATAAGGAAGGGACACCAGAATGAAATAGGCAGTTCAGGATAAGACATAGTGTATATAAACTGCACTAATTTACACATAATTGCAGTATACAAAACATTTACAAGCACAAATACTCACTGAACCAAGAACGCCAGTTCTAGACAGGAATAGGTAAATCCTGCTAACCTAGTTTCCAAACCTCATACATGGAATCTACCCTTACAGAAGTAGATTCAGTGTTGAAAATTATCAGCTGCAGTTTGCTTTAACAACCCACGAAGTAAAGAAGCTCCTGAATGCTGGTAAATGCCATCCTGGGTGGGGAAACTTACTCTGCTTGAAACAGGGCAAATTACTCTGTTAGCTATGTAGAGCTCTTAGGAAGTTTGAGTCCCTGTCACAGATTCCACTGTTGCCAGCACTCTCGTGGAAACCAAGGCTAATTAACAAAGAAAGTAAGAGCAGGATCATACTTAAAGGTGTACAGGTAGATAAATATACTTTCTACATGCTGGAAAAATTCAAAAGATGAAAAGGATAAAACCTACCACAAGCCAGCATGCAGTGGCAATTTGTCAAAGGTGCTCTGACTTCATTATCACCTCCAAAGTACAGTTCTCCCATTGTGCTTCAGCCATGAATGTAGCACAGGGAGATTTCAAAGCAGGCTACATAAAACATTTTCTTGGCAAAGATCCATGGCTTTATGCTCTGAACCATCTTTTATGTTATGTTTGGTTTCACTGCTCCATTCTGATTTTAACAATACTGTGGATAATAAATGAGTATGTTTCACAACTTGGTAAGATAACCAAAATGCCAGCCTCTACCTAATGAGCCTTATAATTGAGTTGTAATGAATTTTATTTTGTGCAGTGTAACTTGAATGGTGCAAGAGGCATTGGAAAGGTATTTAGGAAGGAACAGTTCTAACACCTCCATTTTCAAAAGAAGAGATAAAAATAATCACTAGTTTACTCACACATTTGTTATTCCTTACAGTGGAATTCAAGACCATGAGATTACTCATGTGAGTAAATCTGTCACAGAAATAAGGCTGCAGAAATAAGCCCCAAGAGGTAAAGGTGACAGTATTTAGAAAGCTATTCTTCGTGCAGTATCTAGCTAGAACTGTGTGACGCACTCCTGTGAAGAAGGGGTTTACTCTAACATGACATGAAAGCCTGGGAGTTCTGAAAAAGCTAACAGCCACTTATAAACATATCTTCTACTGATCAGGATTCAGGGACGAAAGTGACAAATCTCTATTCTTTTTGTTGTTTCTCTCTTTGATGAGTACTACCTCACTTGGATTTCACCTGGAAAAGCAATTAAAAATGAAATTAGGTCAATGAAATCAAAGTAATACTTTCAGGTCTCCTAAATTGCTGGCAAACTTTTTAACAAGAGGAATGGCAAATGACAACTAACAAATAATAAGCTTTCACACAAAACATTACTTGAAGCAAAACGCGTGAAATTCAAACAAAGAGCACTTGTGTGAGTACCCAGAATATTCTGAAATACATTTAATGACTTAAGAATAAACAGTGGAAGGTTCAGTATTTACTCATAGAAGAGTAAATAAAAACAAGCAAAGTAACAAAAATCCCCACTTTTCATTACATTTTGCTCAAGAGGTACCTGTAGCCATTTTCAAAGAAGGTACTGAGATTTTCAACTTGTAACCACACATAGCTACAGACACATTCTCAGGAAAAAGCAGTATCTAAAAACACTTCAGAACTTCATGAAAATTCGTGACACACAGAAGGTCTGCAGCACTGACGGGTGGATTTCAGATAGGTTAACCCAGGAGGAGCAGGGGTGCTGTATAACTACACAAATGAGCGCTGCACCCTCTGCACTCACTGGTGCTAACAGGCAGCTCGAGCTTTTATTCCTTCCTCCATGCCACTGCCACAGGATTAACCCACGTTCAAATACCTTGTACCTGTAAAAATACTACTCACTACTAAAACCTTATACAGGTAGATCTTTGCTTAGATATTAGAGCATATGCCCACATGGATACTTTTCTGCTTTAGGGTTTTATTACATTCATCTTTTTGATCGAGACTGTACACTGCTGGGTTACCACAGAAAGCCTCCAATTCAGTGGGATGCCAAAACAAGGCACTAAAGAAGATTAATGTCATGGTTATCTTGTTGGCACAAGTCAGGATTGGAGGATCCCAAAAAATTTTGTTTCTCCAAGGTTTCCTGTGTTAGAAGTACTCAGTCGTAAGAGGCAAAAACAGGCCAGTAATTTCCCTTCATAGGAGTTTGAGTCAATATCTTGATGGGGTCTGTAATGCCACGGGAATTTTGTATTATCAAAGGATTTCAAAGAAAAACTGGATGAAATTCAATTTTATGCAACCATGTGTGCTTTTGACACATGTAATAAAAAAATAGTCTGATCCAAATCTCCACACAGCCAATTAAAAAGAGCTCCAAAGGACTTCAGATCAGCTTCTCCATCTAGATTTTGTGCTATGACAGAAGCCAAGACAACAACTGAAGTACTCTATAAATTCACTATTTTACAGAGAGGTTCTGTGGTGTCAAAATGTGGCATCAATAAGCATCATGTACGTATGCTGATCCCGGAACAAGAGAGGCAAAAGTAGTAATTGTTAAGACAGGCATGTTCTGAGCTCTGCTGGGACTGCATCTGAAATAAAGACTTTGTGTGCTGTCTAGGCAATGAGCTGTGCCTTACAGCCAGGAAACTCATTTTTGTACCAACAAAATAATTACATATTGGGATCAGGTAATAAGTGATTTACATATACCTCAACTTTCCCAGCAGGCACACCAGATTAAAACCAGAATCTTCCCACTGACACTATCTGTTCTGTTATCAGGAAGTTCCATTTCTGAAGTTCATGAAGAGAATACAGTTGGCTTTACTCAGCTTTCCTATTTTTTACAAGCCTGATGCTTGGACAACCTGGCAGCTTTTTAGCTCAATCATATAAATGTCTTAATACCCTGCATTGATCTGGAATCAACACAGATAAAAAGCACCTGGAGAATTTGTTGGTTGTTATTTCAAGCTGTTTATTATTCCTTGAGGACTCATATGAACACTCAGAACTATCATGCCTGCATTAATATTGCTCTCCTACACCTCTGGGTACAGTAGCTCTGTACATTAAAGATGCTTTAGAAAATTGTTTGCGAGTTGATATTGCACTGGGATTACTTTGTACAGTCTGCAGCTTTGCACTAAATAAATACTGGAAAACTGCACGCTGCGAAGTAGGCTGTTTGAACTCCTCAGTCTGGCCTTTGGAACACAGTTAAGAATTAAAAAAAGCACTGATATTTACCAAGTTATATTTTAAATCTTGGATTTGGCAGGGTTGTGATTAATAAAGACTCAAGGAACTTTACTAATGCTGTGCTTACAGGCTAGCACCGGAAAACAGTCGTTCACAGGCTAGTAAAGGAGCACTTTGTAAGCTGTTCTTGTTGCCTGTATGGAGGCAGAGATCCCCATTTTTATTGCTATGGTGCAGTATGACAATGGATTATGAAAAAAAGGTATCACAAGGAGAGCGGAATGAGATGGAAGCATTAGGAGAAAAGCGGGAGAGAGAGCATCCAAAAATTCCCTGCTGGACTGCCTCTGATCTAGTGGGATACCATCAGGCACAATTATACAAATAAGTTCAAGTCATGCACTCATGCAGTAAGAAAAATCCTATTAAGTGGAACAGATTCTATCGCCATGAGGAAAAACAGGAGCAAGGAAGCAAGAACGAATCAAAACAACCAAATCCAGACATCCAAATCAGTCCTAATTCCATTACAACCACTGAAAATAATTTCATGCTGAAGTAGGGCTGTAAGGAAAATCTGTGGTACCAGTTTTTCAAGACAAATCTCAAGATATATCAGTACAGTCATAAGCAAGCTACATTCTGTATATAAGTACTGAGTAATACACAAACTTGCATAACTACAACTTTACAGATGTGCTGATGGATATTTTAAGCAAATAAAATTTCCACTAGTGCCCTGACTGAATGAGCAAAAAATTTAGTTCCTCTTGGCCAAACAAGCAGTGACACACTGTAAATCCTAGCCTCTTGTCTGAAAAGACACTCATTCTCCTACACCAGGTTTCCTTCAAGCTACAGCTGTGAAATCACCAGCTGGATAAATGAAACTGTGCTTTTAATGAAGAGCTTTGAAAAAACAAGTCATTAAAAATCTCAGTAAAGTTTAGATACAGAAGTAACCACATCAAGTTGAGAGCAGGCAAATCTCTTGGCTCCTGCAGAACTGCTAAAATACAGTTTAAGTAAAACATTGCTCCAAGCCATTTCAGCAGCGCTTCTGGAATTTCAGGGCAAGAGTGGTTTGTTGCTTATTCAAGCCAGGATCTTCAGTTATCCTAGAACAAGGTTCAAATTCAACTGAAGCAGAGAGAGAACTGAAGTTGCAAGTTTATGCTTTTATTAGACTCTAATGACAAGTGACCTTTTTATCTCATCATTCTCCAACCAACCACTTGTGTTCTATAGCACAACCATGAGATACAAGGTTATACCAATATTCAACTTCTCAATTTGCTTACTTCTGAAAATCACAGACACTTTCCAGGGTCCAGATGGACACAAGCTCCTATGATAACAAGTCAACAAGACTTAAATGTCATTCCTGAATCTAAACACAGATGAAATACTGAATTAATTATAAGAGTCCTAAGGGAATCTAACTGCAAAATTCCTAAGCCTAAAGGATGAGGCTAAAATAGCTTTTCATAGGCTCTTAGGAATATTAAGCTTTTATCCTTGCAAATGTTAAACTTCATCCAAATGGGGCTTAAAAAAGATAAACAAGCAACAAAGCTGTAAATGGTCTAACACATACTGATTTACTGAGATCTGCAAAAGCATTATTATTGATAAGAGTTTTTTGAACTATGTGCAGTTGGGAACACATCAAATCCCTCCTGTATTTGCAATGAAATCAATACAGAACTCAAATTAACAGCTATATAATAAATGAAGTTTCACTTCTTTATTACCAGTTCTAGCCAGTATCACATAGTCTATAAAACAATTTTGTAACACATTATGCAAACCACACAACTGAATTCTACACATCACAATTGTCAAAAGCCAGAAAACACATGCAGTTGGCAGTAACATTATAGAGTTCTGGATTATCAGCTCTGGTTCACGATGGCAAATACTCTCACTTCATTCATCTCAGAATTGTTTTAAGTCTCATTTGTCCCAGTTCCTTGAGAAAAAGACAGCCCAAGATATCTTTTACGATCCTTTTAAAGCAATCTACTTTGTCTACTCCTGCTCCTTCTGAATGCATCAGTCTTAGTACTTCTTAGGGTTTTAAGTAATGAATTTCATAAACTCTCCATTCAGTTAACATGCAAGTGCCCTATTTATTAAGACTGGAATTTGCTGACTGCACCTTTGGAAATATCTTAAATAATTCTTGAACTCTTGTAATAACGGTGTCAGCAGCCAAATCAATTAGAAACCTAAAGCAAATCTAAAGAAAGCAGCAGTTTGTAGTTTTATAAAGCACCTTGCCCCAAGCAAGAAGCATCCTTACTGTGAACAAAGTGTATGTAGACAATTTGCTGTCTGGACAAGGCAAAACACTTCAGGAAAAGTTAGCAAAAGGTTTAATTCAAAAGAATTTGGCTCTTTTGGCTTGGGCATAGATTTTCAATAGTGAAGCTGCAAAATTCAAAACTGATTTTACATTCTAAATGCAGAATCTTTCATTTACAAGGTTTTAAGTGCTCAGATTAGAGTTTTTGACTATAGTCCATTCTGCTGTTGCTTATTATTTTATCTATTCTGTCTCCATATTACATTATATATGCATGAACTCACACAGTAGAGATACTATATCTACATGTCTATCGAGACTATTATTAATCATCTAAAAGGGGAAATGAAAATAATTTGCCAGATATTAAAATGTCCAAGTCATTTTATCATCTAGCAATGAATAAAGAAGCTTATGTGGTTGTTAATATATAGTAGAAGGAAAATTACTGCTTCAGATATGGAAACAAGCCTTTGCAAAGTCAGCTAGTAAATAAAACTGTTGGAGAACTTAATATTTAAGGATTACATACAGCATTTCTTTCATACTTCATCTGAACCAGGATTAACAAGAAGAAAACTCAATGCCTTGAGCAAGCAGATAGAGTGAAGAAAATAAAAGTGATCCTGTACAACAGTGTGACTTTGCACATTTACAACACTTAACATTAAGCATTTGAAAGAATTCTGCAGTACCAGTTAACTCCTTGAAACAACACAGTATTAGATACAATTTTAAGATCTGGAAGAAGAGTAGGCAATAAGGTATGGAGTACAGCAGTTCCTGGGGCTTGTGCTAGACCTCCATCAAGCGTTAGGGTCAAACCTTACTTGACTCATATGACAAAGAGACTGTTCACAAAGGTCTTCTGTGACCATCAATTCATTAGCCCTGCAGATAAGCCTCGATTTTTTCACAGAGCTGTCTGGAAAAGTGATCCTATATTAGCTTTCACTTCCTAGCCACAGATTACATTTTAAAATCTTTAGTATCTCTGTCTCATAACAGATTTCAAATTTCCCATTCATGGCTGAATATTTTACACCTGTAATACATATCACATTCATGCCTTTAAATTTCAGAGTACTATTTGAGAGAGTCAACACCAAGACACAATCAAATTGCCTCAACTGTCTGCAGGACCTCCTGCAGACAAAACTGTAAAAAGAATCAGTATTCCAAGTTCAGTACAGCTGTGACAGTAAACACTATGGATAGAGGGTGTGCTCCAGAAATCCAGAGCAGAAAGACATATCAAAAACTGAATGAAAAAATGTGCATGTAGATGAAAAGAACTTTACTTTTCTCTCTCAATAAGGAAAATATTTTTGCAGTTATTTACAGAACTTAAAGAGCTAAAGTTGCAACAGGGTTAGTAACACATTCTGGAAACCAAAGGTATTGTCTCCAAAAAGCACAAGCAAAGACATGCTGCAAAATGACTCTTAAGTTGCATGTGTATTCACATGGGTACCACACCAAAAAGTAAATACTTGAAGTGCTCTTCCTAACCCCCAGCCAATTATTTGCACAGGCTGAAATCAAATATTAAACAAGAAGTTAATGGAGAACAAATCAGCCTGTCTGTAATACTCAGATGCACCACAGCCCTTTTGCACTCCCACAATTTCTTCATAATATTTCTTCATAACATTCTTCCATAAATTTCCAGAAATGCTGAGAATGGAGAAGGAGAATTCTGCTCTCTACAACTCTCACGCATAAATCTGGGATGTCAGACTGTGAGCTAGAACTCCTACTCTCTTCCGATTCCTCCTCAACATCTCTCATTTCTTTTTGTTAATACTCCTATACCCTTTTGCAGCCTATTGTAATTGTTCACACTTCATTTCAACTGTAACCTCCTAATGTTAAAGAACATGCCTTATCTATGTTTGCAAAGCACAGCATAAATTAACAGCATTATATACATACTGCTAATAATAATAATTAATATTTACTCACGTGAGCAGAAGCTCAGATACAACATTCCATTTCAGAGAGTCCTTTCTATTTTACTGGAATCCCAGTGGGATGACTCAAGGGCAGATATTAGAAAACTAGTTCAAGATCTGAACATAAGCAAATGCTTTGGTCAAGGAGAAACCCCAGACTACTCATGACTTTGGGAATGATAGTTATTCCTCACAAAACACAAAAATATGTGCGCAGGACTCGGTGGGTTGGCTGTGGCTGGCTAATGTTAACAGTGTGCCTGACATATGAGTACTGGGGCCGTCACCAGCTTACAGTGGCACTGTGAGAATAGCTGCAGCCA
>JAVHNF010046515.1:0-16537 GCA_034783455.1 Micropsitta finschii
TATGGGAGACAGTATCAAATGCCTTACTGAAATCAAGAAAAACCACATCTACCGCTCTCCCATCATCCATCCACTTTGTAACTTCCTCGTAGAAGGCTATAAGGTTGGTCAAACCTTAAAACACACTTAAAAATACCTTTAAAACACACTTAAAAACACCATCACACTTTTCCTAGTAGCAAGGATGATAGGATTTGTATTTTGCCACTGGAACATTAGCTAGCTAAGGTTAAGAAAACTCAAAAGGATGGGGTGGGACAAAGGTTAGGACAGGAATTGCGTACATCCCACTGCTTTTCGACTCCCTTGACTGCGTAAGAGGGACACAAGACAAGATCTTTACAACAACTGGTTTATGTCTGCTGTGGCAGATCTCTTCACTCTGCAGCCATGCTTTTTCCAGAGAGGTAAGATATAAAAGCCTGAGTTCTTATGAGACCACCAAGAATAATAAGCTCCAGCCTTTTACACTGCTAAAGTATTATATACAACTAAGGAGCCTCCTGCTCTTCAGATCCACTGCCAGCACCTTCCAATACGCTTGCTTTCCAGTCTCTCCGCTTTCACTCTTTCCTATCCTTTCCTAGCTATTTTCAGCGATCCCATATGCACTTTATTGATGGTCAACCTCCCATCTCCTGCATCTTCCTGACCCAGCCCTCAACCTGTAGCTCCTTCACATGTTACATGGCTTTTCAATTTCTCTTCCAGACACTGGTCAACATCCTGCTGCTCCTTCTCCCTGTTGATAATCTGGTTTTACTAACAGGCCCTGGTTTGTTTCTTTTTTTTTTTTCTTTTTTTTTATTCTAACACCAAAAACTCAAAAAAGCCCTAACAGGAACCTATGGAGCTGATAACAGATTAAAGCATTGCTTTTGCCTTTACTTCCTTTAGAAGGCAGGACATGAAAAAAAATCATCAAAAGAACAGATCAAATTCATAAAAGGTAACTGGAATCAATTCTCAGGACAGATGGCTTGACACCCCTTCTTGTCCAGCTAAGCACTCGGATCACAGCACCTTGCCATTATATAATTTCAGAAAGAAGGCATCACCGGCATAAAATTAGGAGATCTTCAGGCTGTGTTGCTCAGGATGGAGCATGGAAAATGCCACTCGGTTGACTCCTGCAAGAAGCCTTCCCTTATATAAAGGGAGGGGATTTAAACCCCACAGTGTAAAAAAAAGAGGAAAAGAAACACATAGCAATTAAGTGCAATGCCCCCAAATGAGACTGCAAGTTAGCAGCAACAATACCACTATAGAGAATCCAGGGTTTCTCGGGTCTTTGAAGAGGAAAGCTTTTCTCCTTCCTTAGTTGTGAAGTATGACAAAGCTGTAGAAGACAGTTATCCTTTCTGACTTTACCACAGACCTCGGTTAAAGAAAGGCAGTACTCATCACACCAAAGCCAGAGGAATTGTCTTCTGGGGATCTGTTTTCTATTGAGGCCGGGGCCCCTCTGACTGCCACTTTTTAATGAGGGTTTCTCCCTAGTGCATCTCAATGAATTGCAATCTCCTCTCCCAGGTTAACCTTCACCATCATTGCTGAACACACTGATGAAGATGATGAAGAGTAAAGTGGTGCAATAGATTAACTGATGGCCGATACAGCAAGTGTGTGACATTACTTCAGTGACAGCAGCTTACAGCACAAAAATTATTCTTTTCACCTTTTACTCCTCCACCTACCCCCTTCGAAATGAGCACCTTCCACTTCCTGATATGGTAAGAGTGACTTTTGGAGGGAAGAACCCTGGAGAAAGCAGAACTGCACACTAGCAGCAGTGAGCAAGAAATAATTTGCCTTACAAAATGGCCAGGCCCCTAAAGTCCCAACTGTGACAGTGCACAGACAGAAATACTACAAACATGCTCAACAGCACAGACATATCTTATCATGCAGGCTGCTTTAATAGCAATGAAAAACTCAAATCTGGACAATTACACTGTGAAAGCCTTTTGTGCAATGGGTAGGGGACTGGGAAAGGCCTTTATTTTTTTTTTTTAAGAAGCAGCAAGGAAAAGGGCACTAAGCGGGAAAATGAAGGTGAGAAAAGCAGAATCCTCCTTCAGAAAAAAAAGACTTTGATGCTCGCTGTTGCTGAGGAAGAAGAGCTGTACCAAAGTTGTACACACAAGATGTCCAGTTTCAGGATCCAGTCTGCTCTGACAGCTCTTCCCCACTGCCAACAGCAGCCTGCAGCAGAACTACTGCTTGTGCTTTCTAGCAGCGAAATTAGGACCAGGAGTATATTCAAATAGGTATTTATAGGTACACTCAGCTTTAGTCTCAAACAGCAGAAACTGGTGGTAGTCAGTAAAGGCTTGTTAAGCACATTCAAATGAAGTCAGAGCATCTCTACAATGCAATTAATCATGACTTATTTGAAGGTATGCTGTTAGCACTCCCTTTTTCTGCTTCCTGAAACTCCAATTAAAGAGGGCCAACCCTCAACCTGAAACTGTTTAATCTCATGTGTTGAACAAAAATTACAGGGGAAAAAAAAGGTTATTATCTAAACCAACAAAGTGCTCTGGGGAAAAAAAAAAAAAGAATTCTTTGCATATTTGAGAGGAACAAATTTCTTAAAATGAGGTTGTGCAAACTAGATAGCAACTATATAGAACTATGTAGCAAGCTGTAGCAACTTTGGAATTTATAAGCGAAACCCTTTTTTATTTAATAAGAAGCTAAGTTCATGTTTCTGCCATCACTGCTGTTAGTCCTCAACTTTCAACTGTTCTCTATGTAACGTCTGCATGTGTTACAGAAACCAAACTTAACAGTGTCTCTGAAGCAAGTGAATGAAGAAGAAATAAGCATGCCTTGTTTGTGGTACATTAGCTATATGTATTTTAGAATTTGTAGTTTGCCTGTTTAAAAGCATTTCCAATGGCTCAATGCATTTAAGAGAGCCATAATCCACTTTTACTTTCATTAATATTTCAAGTCAAGTGCTTAGATATGAGAAAACCTAGGCTATTTCTTCAAACATTTTTGTCCAGTTTGGCAGGAGATGGGTTTGGTGACACTGCATGGATTTCACCCATCACATCCCATCTGCTAAACCACTTAATCTCTAAAGAACTGCATCCCATTATTAAGGGTGGATCCTCTGCACCAAATCCTGGTGAACAGACTATGCTCCAACCACAGAGAGTGAAAGCAACTGATCATATTAGCCTTCAGGTCACAGTATCCCCTCAAACTGAGGAGTATGGAGAAAACAGCACTATAACCACCAATCAGAAATTGTTTCAAAGTCAGCATACCCCAGATGGGATGCTTTTTTCAGCAAGGTTCTGCTTCAGCTCCTGCCCCCACTACAGACAGTAAGTATCATATCATAATACAACGTCATGACAGAGTTATAAAGCAAGTTGGACTTGACAAGGTCATTTCACAGTTCACGGACAAGCACTCTGTTCCTGCTCCGCTAGAATGCACTGTCCCAGCACACACAACCTCAGCACAGTAAATTCAGTAGCACAGAAAAGCTTTTCGGGATCCAGGCACTTGGGAAAGGATTTATGAAGTAATTTTCCAGCATCATTTTGCAGCA
The DNA here is from genome assembly GCA_034783455.1 of Micropsitta finschii. NCBI lineage: Eukaryota > Metazoa > Chordata > Aves > Psittaciformes > Psittacidae > Micropsitta > Micropsitta finschii. The sequence continues at coordinate 3,572 of JAVHNF010046515.1, forward strand.
GCAAGTTTGACTTACTTCTTTCCTCCCTCCAGGCCTTCTGAATCTGGAGAAACACTGCCTGGCTGTCCATCTCGTGCCAGAACAAACCATGTTCTCTGTCACTCAGACAGCACAGTAAACTTCTAGGTACTGATGCGAGAAGACAGAAAATAAACCAAAAAATGTCACACAATCTTGTGGACAATAAACATTGGAACTGTTTGCAATTTATAGCCTTGACTTTCTATTTCACTAAACAATAACCAGATTTTATTACAGAATAGAAATTTACAACTTGAGCTGTGCATCCTTACTGAACCAGTTGTAGACTTATCAAGCATTTACTTTTGTAGGGGTTTGAAAGAGACAACAGTTTTGTGATCCTGCCAATCTTTTCAACTTTTATTTACCTTTATTCCTGCTGAATGACAGTATTCTGTGGTAACGTTCTGCTTGGCACAAATATAGAAGACCCAGACGTCTATTCTCCATGTTTGTGCAGAGGATGCATGTCAAGAGCAACATAACATACCTGTCTTGGCTCCCCTGTGGTTGAAGCTGATGTCCCTGCAGCAGCCAGCACACTGCTGAGCTTGTGGTGACCCAACAGAACGCAGGAACATGAAAAATCAAAATGAGGGTCTGAGAGGAACATGCAATGCTTGCCAGGCAGGTGGTCTGAGGTTGGCTTTGAGCAAACTAAGGATCAGAGCACTGGGTCATGCTACAGATGAGCATCTCAGCAGTAACAAGTGTGTCAGATACAAAACTTCAGGTTGTAATGAGTGCAGCAGGCCCCTGGGAAGAAGGACACCCAGACAAACTGCAGATTCTTATCACAGTATTTATGTGCAATGACTTTTATCATGTTATTTATGTGTGTGTCCACCAATATAAAGCAAACCCTGATGTGCCCAGGAGATTATTAATTCCCTCAGTAACACATTGTAAAGCCGTAACTCTTTGATCCCTGATATACATACTGCAGTACTACTTTTTGGGCTTCCACATTGCAGTACAAAATGAAGGGTGGTGAAGGGAAAGTAACATGCAGTACACTTTCATAGTAGATTTTAATACTGTGTGTTGCAGGCCAAAGAAACAGTTGGCAATTCATGTCCTCTCCCCAGCCTGTACCCGAGTGGTCACCAAGGAAACTTGCCCTCACTCTTCTGCTATGCCACTTAGATGGCACATGTGGCACAGGCTGACATCTTCCCTGCTACAGCCCAGCAAACAGCATCGGCTTTCAGGTCAAACAAAAATAATGACCCCTCAAGTGAGTCATACAACTTATCACCATTTATTATCTACGACAGTTGCTTTAATAGTGTTACACTGGGAATTCAGTTAACCCACCCTGCAGACTGGATTTCAACAGTATTGAAGCCTCTGGCTTTTTCATCAAAGGTCTGACAGACTTGGTGCTTTTTCGTATTTTTTTCTTTTCTTTTTTTCCTTTTTAATGTCTGCAAAAGAAATGCCACTTCCAAAATTTATGGCTGGCCCAATGGCAAGCCTGGGTTTGGGTTGTAAGAATGCTGACAAGCCTGACTTCTTTAAGAAAATAAATTTAAAGCAAAATTAAGACAATACAGAGTAAAACCATTCCTAGCAGAAATGAGAAATATCTTTCTTCTCTCCAGAGATCAAGTTTACCACACTTTAACATGTACTGAACTGCTTTTCTGGGTTTTTTAATTGGAAAGATATCAGACAAACCTCCTTGGTCCTTTTGTTTTTCCTGCTTTCCACTGATTTTTAAAGACTGTGGCTGATAAATACTATCAGTTTCAGTTAGTAGCTTAGTCCTAATCAGGTCATATCACAGCTCATTGCCTGGGGTCCTGCCCAACATGCAACACTGGCCCAGCAGAGCCACCTTCAGTCCCCCGGTTGCCATAGATACACATCAGTGACCTCCTGATACATTTACTTGGCTGGCAAACAGGAACTGTCATCACATCAAGTGCTGGTCCCTCTTCTTCTCACTGTTAGGAATACCACTCGTTTTCCTAGTGGCACTGAGGAGGTCGTTGCGTTCATATTCACCCACTGAAATCGTGGTATGTCTACACAGTGAGATCTGAACCACTTCAAGCATGCCTCCTGCAACTCTGATGCAGCAGCTGAAACCACTCATGCTAACCCTGAAACACACACCGAACTCTCTCACAGAACACTGTGCCAGTGGAAGGCTCCAAACGAGAAATCCAATTTCAAGATGAAACCCCAATCACAAAGAGTTTTATTAGGTTTGGGATTTAGCACGGAAGTGCCTCAAATTTCTGTTTTAAATTATTCCTCCCAGCAGGCTAGCTTTTTTTTTTACACTGCCTTTCCTTTCCTTCTAAGGTATTTTAAGATCTTTGGTTTTACTAGAATCTGGAGAAGAAAAGAGGCTGCTAATACTTTGCCTTGGTTTGTAGAGTTGGAGAATGTCTGGATCCCAAACTAATATGAAAAAAAAAATTAAAAAAAAATCCCACAATACTCAAGTTTACTTTTCCTAAGAATATGCAAATTGCAATAAAGGAGAACTACAGAGTATCAGTCTTCCACCAAATAAGTGATTCAATGTTCAATCATGGAAAAAGAACTATATTTAGAAAGGCATAATACATTACTCTTTCTTCTGGTAAATTCAGCAGAATTAAGAGAACCAGATGGCCAAATATGTATGTAGTATTCAGATCTATTACAGTGATGCAGAAACATTAGAGACGAGGAAATCCTACACGTCTTGAGAGTAGCCTGGGCAGACCACATAATAACAAATGAGATCATTATGCACAGCCTTGAAGCAAATGGTCTTTTGACTTTCAACAATTTATGTGAGCCATGGAATATCAGGTTATTATAATCTTATTTTCTATAAAAAAAAAAATCCTGAAGCACTATTCCTTCTGATTTAGCACAAAGATTATACAATGAAGAACCTCTACTCCCAGTAAATAATCATTTGGCAACTTCAGTGATCACAGGATTTGAAAATGCTGGTGTTACAAAACACTGGTTTACTATTTAAGTGCAAGTGAAAAAGCACAGCTCTGAAAAAAGCAACACACCCACCAAAGCACCATTGATGCTCACAGCAAAAAATCACCCAGCAAAGGGGAAACATTGCCACTTTAACACTCTCAGCAAAGAAAGCTTCCCAGACAAGTTGTGTCAGCAGCCCCATAGCATCCTCTCACAACAGAAGGAATTTTACAGATGCAAGTCAATGGCACTGAGCAGCACATTTATGACCATCACTCAGTATTAAACCCATTCCAAGTTGTTAAACTGCAGAACAGAGAAAGAATGATGCCGTGCTGAGAGGCACAGGATGGGACTTGGAAGACACCAACTCAACTCCCTCACATGCTGCTCTTTGGGCCACTGCACAAACCTACCTCCAAGCTTGATTCAGCCATCCAAGCAGTGGAGGCAATACAGCTTCCTCATCTGAGGGAAGCACCATGGAGACAGACACAAGGAGACCCAAGATGCTCACGTACTCATTAACTTGCTGCATGCAGCTTCCCTATGTGGTCCCTGTAAAGCAAATCCTGCATTGCTGTATTCTGTGCTTTACTGAATAGATAACTGCAACTGGAGGGGATGGAAGAAGGAAGTGAGTGACTTCGAATTTAATATGACAATGAAATTCTACCAAACTTTCCACTTGAAAAATCGCTGGTTTAGACACACTCCAAAAATAACAGCAGCTCTGTTCTAACCTTATAGCTACAGTTACGGTAACATTTTCAGTACTACCATGTTTCTGAAATACATTCAATGATTATTTGAAAAATTTTGTTAAAATAGTTTTGAGATGAAAACTGATGTTCTGTTTTCTTAGGCTGCAAACAAATGTGATCAGAGCCGACATGAAAAGCATTTGAACTGTGCAAACACTATTTTCTTCTATAAACACTGACAGGAAAGCACCTACCAATGCAGCCACGACTTGGTCCAACTGATTAAAAACTATTTCAAGCCCTGTCTCTATACATTGTGTTAAAAATACTTTAATGCTCTGTTTTATAACAGGGAACTGAAAAGCATGGTGACAACTGAAGAACCATATGAAACAGACTCTGGTTTTAAAAGATGTTCATGGCATGGATGATCACGAGCACATTTTCTAATTGTACTTTCCTTTTTCCCCCACAAATTTTAGTATGAGAATGTTCTACAGTGACACATCCCTTGAAGGATTTCCCTCCTGCTTGCCCACAAACTGTCCAGCCCCCACAAAGCTGAACGGATTGCATATGTCAGCCCAACTAATTAAATCAAGCTTACAAATAGCTACCCAATCATTCTAGGATATGTACCTACACAGTGTTTTCCCACCCACATCTTACTTGTGTATTTTATGTTTAGACAGCCCAATATATTAATCAGTGTGAAAAGGGCAAGAAGGCTACATTAATAAGACCATTTATACCTGGTTCAAGACCTTTTTACTTGCCCCAAGAGTGTAAAGGGGCCTTCATGTGTATGAAGATCAAGACCTGGGTTTTGCATGTTATATATTACTGGTGGGAAAACCCTGCACTATACTGGTAGGTTTGACTTTAGTGGTTAAAGTCACCAAGAAGGAACATTATCCGTAGCTGCAGAAATACAATCCCAAAGGTCACAAGATTCTACAGTCACTAGAGATCTCATTCTAGAAGACACTGAATATGCATTGAACATTTTAAGTCCTGAATAACTCTCCCAGTAACACTACTTAACAGGGCCTTACAAACATAAACAGTCTGAGGATGACTTCAAACATGGTCTTTTAATTTGTCGTGGTTTCAGCTGTAACCAGGACAAATTCTGTATTTTCTTTCTCAGTCGCTGGTGCAGTGCTGTGTCTTGTAATGAGAACAATGCTGATAACACACCGATGTTTTGGTTGTTGCTAAGTAGCACTTACCCTGATCAAGGACTTTTCAGTCTCTCATGCTCTGCCAGTGAGGATGGTCACAAGAAGCCAGGAGGAAGAAGAGACAGGACACCTGACCCAAGGTAGCCAAAGAGGTATTCCATACCACAGCACGTTATGCCCAGTATAGAAACTGGGGGAAGTTACCCAGAAAGGCAAATCACTGCTTGGCTCAGGCTGGGTATCGGCTGGCAGATGATGAGCAACTGTACTGTGCACCACCTGTGTTTTTAGAGCTTTCATTTCTTCTCTTGTTGTTTCCTGTTATTATTGTTGTTATTATTATTACTGGTATTCTTCCTATTATCACTCTTTTTTCCTTTATTTTAGTTATTGGACTGTTCTTATCTCAATCCAAAGGATTTACATTCTTTCAATTCTCCTCCCCATCCTGTCCAGAGGGGGGAAGGGGAGGGGTGAGCAAAGGGCTGTGCGCTGGTGAGTTACCGTCTGAGTCTAATCCAAACCACCACTATCCCCCACCTCCCTTTTTTCTTCTTTCTTTTCTCTTCACAGTTCACATTGTCTTTGCTCAATTCACTGAATTGAGGTTTACAGCAAGAAAACACAGTCATGAAACTCAACTGTGATTAACTGGTAGTACCATTGCAATTACAGGAAGAAAAAAACCTCACTGCTTAAAACTCAGTATATTTTTATCTACACATATGTGGTTATAAGTAACTTCTTTGATACCAGATGTGCCATGCATTCTGTGCACATCGCTGCAGCTTCAACCATGAATCTGTCTCTGCTTAACTCTTTCAAACACAAGCAAACTGGTATACTAACAAATACAACAAAACCAAAACCCAGAAATCAACTTCCTTGTGGTTTCCTTAACTGAATTAACTGTGTCTTGCCCTATGCAGGGGAAACCTCAGCGTTTGCGTACCTGTGAATTGCTTTTTACACTTCTGCAGTTAATTCAAACATTTCCCCCATCCACATCAATGAAGCTGTTGCAGACCAGGCGTGCCAATGGCTCACGAAAGGACAGCATAGCGAGCGTCTTGCCTACAAGCCTACACACCCCATCACAATCCACATGCAGTTACACTAATTAAGAGGGGCCTTTAGTACACATTTGGAGAAACATCTGAACTCCTGTCTCCATGATGCAGTATAGGGAGTGCTTTATCACATGTACTTCATACACTTGACACCAAAGCTGGCTGGAAAATAGCTGCCAGCACTACCCTTAGCTCCATGTTCCCATGGGTCAGCAACCTCTCACAGCTGAAGCCACATGCTCCTTCTCAGCAACACATGACACATCATCCAAAATACCAGACTGTAAGCGGAAGGATCAGCATCAGTGAGACAGGGCTTTTTTTGGAGGACTGGGTTGGGTTTTTGTTTGGTTGGTTTTTTTGAGCCAGTTCTGACATACTACAATGCTAAAGTAACACCATCAATGTTAGTGAATCCAGTGCAAACCAGTGTGTCAGCTTCGGCATTTTCCTTCTAGGGGGACGACTATCCCTTAACTTAAAATCCAATACACTAAATCTACTTTAAATAATGTACTAGAAAATGTTACTTAACCAGAAGGCCTAAGTAACAGTTCTGTATCTCCATCACAGGCACAGCACAAGCAGCCACAGCTCACAGCGCCTGTAGCATGTACTACCAGCACCTTGCAGGCTTGGAGGTGTCACTCCCACCCTCTACACCAGCAAATGTTCAGTTTGTCAACAGAGAGAGATTCTGCTAGGAAATGAAGAAACTAGCAACTCATTTCTATCAAACCACTGGGCAATAATAAAAAGGGGTTCACTTAACAAGAGCTCATTTAAAATAAGAACAAATTAGGGAACACATAATTTCAGAGGTGTTAAACGAGATTTGTCCTTTAGCTATAATCAGTGAAAACCAAACACAAACTTGCAGTTTGGCATGGAAAGGCCTTCAGAGAGGGAAGACATCTTCAGTCAGTGTCACTCAGGGACAGAGAAATAGGCTGAGAAGCAGTACTTCCTTCCATAAAGAACAAATGTAAACAGTCAGGTAGAGCAGATAGACAGCTATTAAAAAGCTTCATAGATAACCCTCTGGCAGTACCACACACATAAAACAGATACTGAAGAAATTTCATAAGCGATAGTCCTATAGCTCAGATACAATAATGCAGTTAAGATCCAAAGAATATGCTTTTAAAGTGGCACAGATGATTGTCCATTTATTTCACAAGAGAAGGCCAGCCACATCTGACAACACACTTCACAAATCATTAACGCAGTGGAATTAATTTATTGCTTCTTATTCTCAGTATTCACACAGAGAAGGAATTAATATACTCAACCAGAGCGATACCAGCTTGCTAAATGGTGATCCATGTAATTTCAGAATGCTGCTCCTGCTAAAACTGACCGAAAACATTGTCCCTCCTGATGACTTCTCAAAACGGTCACTGTAACAGCATAAAGCAGGCAGTTAAACTGACACAGGTTGCAATCTACAGCACTCTCATGTTTTTTAGAACTGCATTTTGAACTCGGAACTGAAAACAAACAATTTGAAGCATGTTTCATTGAGCAGCTCGCAAGAAAGGTTGCAATCCTAGATCTTTTATAGACATTTAAGCCTGTAGTGCTTCACTCCCACTATTGTTCTAAATGCTGAATAGACACCCTCCACACACACGTGCACACTCACACGCACTCAGTGTCACACCCGTGTACTTCACTTCTAATAGTAAACCTGACAGAAAGGAATTTTATTTTTACACTTTCACACCACCCACTCCTAATTAATGTCAATCAGTGTCTTCTGCATAGTACACACTGCAAATATACATGGCCTTATCTGTGCTGGCGGGGGGTGCAAAAAATTCCACTGTTGCTAGAAACTGAGTGGGCTCCGCATGATGGATTCACACACAAGAACCTGGAGATGCACATCCCTCCTGAGGAGTCATTAAAAATGCTCTGACTTTGGGGGGAACGTTTCTGTTGGTTGATTTGTGCTTTTCCCCCCACAGATATGAATAGGTAGTAATTCTGCAGTTCAAAAGAGTCACTGCAGATTTCCTGAGGTGCAAGAGAGAGCAGAGGCTTGCCAGTACATCTCAACAGCTGCCAGGAACAGTGGCAGCAGTGGGAGCGACAGCAAGGGAATTTTGCTGGTGACTTCAGTAGAGCCAGTCCATGCTGTTTAGACAGCCACAGATCAGAGCCAGACAATTAAAAGTACTGTCAGTTACCAGGTATGCACCTATACTTGCGCTCCCCACCTCTCCTGATAAACCACAGCATCGGAAGTGAGGGTGGGAAAATCTTGCCCCCCAAAACCCAAAGCAGACAAACTTCGTTTCCCAGCACACACACACACCACTCAATTCTTTTTATAGCCTGCTTTTCTCTTGGATGCAAAAGTAAATCCAGCTCAGATGATTTCCCTGCCTTAACTTTTGTACAAGAGGAAGACAGAAAGCTAAAAAAGGAAAATTAGACACTTCGTGAAATCCATGATTAAGACACAGAAACTAACAAGACAGATGGGCTGAAACATTCAGGGAGCTTCAGTTCATCAGCCCATGTTTTTCAAAGATCTACAGTAAGCTATTGTCTTCCCCATTTAGAGTTTTTAAATCCCACTTTTCATTGCAATAACTTAACACCATTTCTAAACTTGGAGTCCCCTTGCCGGGTAGTCCAAAATAAACTCCAGTATGTACTCAACCAGCAAATGGCCCTAGAACCTGGCGATGAGGTTTTTCTGCCCGCTTTGTTTGCTTTTTTTTGGATGCAGGTAATGGTCACTGCTGCTAGCTCAGAGAAGGTGAGCTTGCTGGGGAGGCAGAGAAGGGTGGCAGCAAATCTGGGGGGAAGCAAGAAGCTGCTCAGGTGGCACCTAGCTGCATCTCACCCTGCTCTGCTACACGCTTTGCTCCCTTGTGTGCACTCACGAGAAGCTCTGCTGTCATTGGCCTTAGCTGGGTTATTATCGTGCAGACAGAAATACGAGGCCAGCTACGTAGCTAAATCCTTCTTATGAATGTTCATCTCCTGTGGGCAAGAAGCAGCAGTCAATATTGAAAGCTCTGAATCAAAGCACTGATTGCTCCTAGCAAGGGTGGTCTGTCCTTCCACAAGTTTCTTGCTAACAACAAGGACTCAGGCTGGTCTGTTCCCCTCTGCATCCCTCTGGAATCAGAAATTAAGTCTTCTTTTCTGCAGGGTGCATAAAGCAGCCACTCACCCAGGGAAAACAGGAGGGGGGCAGGGAGAAGAAGAAGAAAAAACCGAAAAAGGGAAATCTGTGACTCTGCACTTGGCAAAAGCCAGCGATCAGCAACAACTGCTGAACGCTGAGTCACTTCTTTCCCTTCCACCTGGCGAGTGGCTGCCCAGATCCATTCAACAGAAAGCCTCTTTTCATCAAAACTAGCATAAATCTGGAGTAATTCCCTCTGTTTCAATGGAGCTGCTCAGGATTTACGGCAGCGTGACTCAACAAGCAGAATCCTGGCTGTTAAGAGCTACGAGTGCCAGGTTTTCCTGCAGGAGACTGTGCTGCTCTGCTCTCACGGGCCACAATGCTAACCATGCAATGGAACCGATGCCATGGCTGGTTCTACTTTTCCTCATGCTGTCACCTCCAGCAGATGCTCTGCGACCTGGACCTTTAGAGAAATCACCCTTTTTCATGTGCTTCGGGAGAATTTTGATAATCTATGACCAGAAAAATGTTTACTAGCTTGAATTAATTATTTTTGCAGATTTATCCCCCCCCCCCGATTTCATTTAATATCCTAATTTGTTTTTTCAAAGATTTATAAAATCATTATTTTTTAACATCTCGCTGGACTGTTCCCATGTATGTGAACTGTCACTCTGTCTGTGAAACAGAGTTCAGAAGACGGCATAAATATCTTCTGTGCAGATGATGTGTGAATAAGCAAGGGATGAGATCAAGATTTAAGGAATACCAATCAGTTTTACCAGACAATTATCTGCTCTATTTATGTTCTCAGCTTAAGAAAAAGCATTGCTAGAAGATTTATGCATGCACTTGAAGGTTTCTATAAGCAGGGAAAGACCCTAAGAAAACTACATATATTCACCCTCCCCAGCATGCAATGCAATGGCAACCAGAATAACAAATGGAAAACAAACACGAACACCAACTTTTGAAACAGGACTACTTCAACTGAAGAGATTTTCTGCTTTACTGTAAACACAGCACCTATGCAAAAAAAAATGCATTCACACATATACGGGGGAACCAACAGGGTTTTTCCAAATAAATGCAATAAGTCTTGTCTGTCCTGGTTAAGTACATGTACAACACTCAAGAATAGGATGTAACTGCCTAGAAGCAGTGGCAGTTCCATGTAGCTCTTTCAATACGGAGAACACAGTGTGCTCTACAAATATTAATTTAGCCTGAGCAACCAGCAAGGTATACAAATATTACACCCAGCTTCAACTGGGGAAGATTTGAGCAGAGAGGAACGACGAGAGGGATTTTCAGCAGTGCTTCAGGGAGACAGCTTACAGTCAGAGAAAGCTGGGATCTTGCATGTCTGCACGTAGTTTCAATAGCCTTGCCCTGACCAATTTCCTAGACATCCTGTAAGCCAGACCCTGAAACTGAAGCCCTGCTTTGTTCTCTTCAGGAGACCCAGATGAGCAAGCATTTTCTGCATCCCAACTGGTTATGCTGCCAAAATCAGCAAGGTGGTGTCCAAACATGGGTGCACCCCGTGGCACCTCCCAGGTCCTGGTTCCCCAACCACAAGGCCTGGCTGGAATGTACTGCCTTTCTTCCTTACACCCATGCCAGAGCTGCCTCCCCATGGAAATCCAGTGGTGAGAGCTAAGCACACTGGTTTTACCCAGAAGTAGCAACCAGCCTGGAGACAATAGGACCTTGACCCACAACCTGGAAAACAGGAGGCTCAGTGTTTTTGACATGGTCCAAGAAGAGCCACTACAGCCATTCAACAGAGCAAGAGCAACTGCAAACAGTCCCCTGCTGGGTATTGCTACTTCCGAAAAGCAGTGATAGGGTAAAAGCAGAGCAAAGCAGCAGGAGTTTCACCAGATGACAAGAACTTCCTGGATTTTTTGAGAAAGGAGCATGCTGAAGAAACCCTGGGACTCAACTGATGAGGACAGGGCCAGAGCACAGAATCATAAAATAGTTCAGGTTGGAAAGGACCTTAAGATCATCTACTTCCAAGCCCCCTGCCACAGCCAAGGGCACCTCACACTAGACCATGTAACCCAAGGCTCTGCACAACCTTTCCATAAACTGTGCCAGGGATGGAGCAACCTGTTTCAGCATGATGAAGTCCAAAGGGCCTCACTGCATGTTTTGCCATTTAGGTTCCACCTCTAATCCAAAGGGAGGAAAGAAACATTTGTGAAGCTGAAGAAGCGGATAAGGAAAGGAGAGCTGAGACAATGTGGATTTAAGTGACCTGAAAAGAATGATGTCTTTGATAATTTTTTTTTTTTACCACTCCACAGAACAGCAGCAGAAGAAAGTGAAAGGCAGAGAAATGGTTGTCTTGAGGACAGGGTCTATGGCATTGAAGATACTTCTACCTGAAGATAACACCTTTAGAACAGCAGCCCAAACAAAATAATTCTCATAGCACCCATGACACTTAAGACTATTTGACACTCTTCCTCAAAAGCCTTGGGCTTAGCTCTTTACAACTCTGGCAAATATTTTAATCAGAATCTTCCATGCCAACATCTGCGTCAGACTGATCTTCTGTGAGAAAGTTTCAGCAAAAAAAAATTGAGCCATCTCAGAGAAAGAGAATAAGCAAATAAAACATGCAGCTTTGACTGTGTTAAATTCACTGCTGCTGCTGCTGCTGGTAATAATTTTTTTAAATATTAAAATGGCTTCAGACTCTGGAGCAAGCCTGAAAATTTGGCAAAAGGGTTATGTTGATCAGAAATGTGGTTTTAGCTATTCCTGGGGGAAAAAAAACAAACACCTATATTTGCTTGATTTTAAATCCAGGGGAGGGGGGAAAAAAGTCAGCAGCTAAAGTCTTCAGACCTTTCATCAGTGTAAACTTCACAACTCAGGCTTCGAGAGAGCTCCAATACAGGTCACAGCATCTATGAAATGGTCTGTCCTCACAGGACTCACTGGAGAACAAAAGACTGAGCTCTGAGCAGCTTTGGGACTTTTTAAATCAAGGAACCACAGTTAGTAAAGAAAGATTAAATTATTTCGGTGTACTGTTCTTTACCTGAATATGTAGAGAAACAAGGAAGGGATACAAAAGAAGAGAAGAAGCACTTACAGCTTTTTTAAAAAAGTAAACCCATAGGAACAGCTAAGAACAAGCACTTAAAATATCCCCACGACAGAACTTACAGGATAAATATTTTCTGGTAACCCACCATGCCTGTATATAAGGTTCATGGTCTGCTATCCTCTGAAGTATTCTTCTCTTTCAGAAGCAACACTGAGAGAGGGTGACACTGTGAAGCCCAGTTGCCCTCTCTGTATTCCAAGGCACCTCCCCCTCAAACACTCCCAAATGCCATCTCTTCCTTGTCAGAAATCTTCCTTCACAAATTTCCCTCTTCTTTTTTTGTGAACTGTGCTTTCTTTTTTGTTTGTAAACAAAGAAACAAACAAAAAAGCCAGAATACAGCAAGGCTTTGCCAGAACTCAATTAATAAATAATGAGCATTGAGTGGTTTTGATCATTTTCTTCTGTCTCAGCCTCACAAACTGACAGTAACAGTGTATGATGCTTTACAGAACAATTTTACTATCGCATTACATCCTCATTGAAAATTAAGCAACACAAATATCACATTTTGAATGGGAACAGCTAATCCAATCTGGTGCAATGTTACCCACTGGGAAGTCCAGAGAGAAATATGCTGCAGGCCCAAACAGCAGGATTTCCAAAGCACCTATCTAGTCACACAGCAAACCCTAGCACAAGCTGCACCAACTTCTTCCCTCACTCTGCACTATAGAAACGTTAACTAACGCTCGTCAACTCACAGAGCCATTCTATTCTGTTGGACTTTTTGCATCATGTGGACGAACATGTAACTTGACCTTGAATT
>JAVHNF010046531.1:0-18084 GCA_034783455.1 Micropsitta finschii
TCAAGCAGGAAAATTCCAAGGAGTGAGTTCAGTTCACTTTTTCTCCTCCCCTGTATGACACATGGAGTCTTGAACAGTTATTAAATACATGTTGTGGAAGGAAGGTTTCTTCTGTTTAGATGAAAAATTTTGAAGTTTCCTTTTGTTAAATCAAATGGTATTAGCAACACAGCCAAGGGAAATAAGAGCTCCTTTTAAAAATTAGTTTTCATGGGAATTTATATTAAACATAGCCTTACTTTGTTTCCAGTGAAGGAGGTTGTTTTGTCAGATAAGAAATATTTGTTTAAGTTAGCAATAAACTCGGCCAGCCCAGGCTGCTTACCGGAAGACATTCAAAAATCAACTCCACGAAGGACAATAAGAGGAGCTAATTTACACTCTTTCCCAAGCTATGAAGAGCAAGGAAGGAGATACAGTTGAGTCATAATTTCTTTTTTGTACTGCTGCAGAGGTAGTTCAGATATTAGCATATTGTAATGTTATGTTGTAATGTCTGTCTTCAGTTAGTGAATATCCTCCTGGTCCCCATGTGGTACTGCTTTGCAGTGTAATTTAAATAAAAGAAATATTGTCAAAACCAATATAATAAGCAAGCTTGTTAGTTTAATCGGCATAATTTGAAAGTTTTCTTTAGCTCTTAAGAGTTGGCCATTTAAATTAGAACTGTAAGTTAAAATTTTATTTAAGAAAGGTCACACAAACAATGATGTCTGGATTGGGTGTACTGCAGAATCCACATAAGGACAGGTAATGCTTTCTTTCTGCTCTTACCATATATACAAAATATGGTAACTTATAAGAAAAGCCTTGCTATGCTTTGAAAGCACAGGAAAGAGATTAGCTACCAAGAAATTAAGCAATTTTTTTTCTCTGAAGCCTGTAATTTGGGGATGTCCAGAAGTTTCATTCTAGAAAGACTAAAAAGGTAACAAGAAAAGATGTCTCAAAGCATCTTCTACATCTTCTGGTCTGTGGAAGCTTTAACTGGCAATGACAGTCTTTGCTTTGAAGCAAATTACAGTCGTATTAATCAAGTCAAACTTCAAAGTACCAGAACCATTTTAGTGACTGTGGTTCATATATTAATTTTAATAGAGTGCGCATTTTTTTAATAGAATAAAATATGAATGAAGGTGCAGGAATCATCTTAAATGCATTACTACTATTTCCTACTAATCCTCATCCTCATTGTTCTCCTGCTATAGTCAGATCATCAAAGGTGTACTCATTTTACTCAGCCTCCATGAGGAATTCATGTAGGGTATTTGTTGCTGCTATTCCGACCCTCAGTTCAAATGGAGAAAAAAAAAAAAAGTAAATTTCTATTTAATTATAGAATTTCTTTATCTGTAGAAAAATGCCAGAAAGACAGATGTGAACGTAGCTGTGCAAATTCACTGCTTTTTTCCTGGTTTCTTGGGAGGTAACTGATGCTTATGTAATGTCCACAGTGCTTACACCAATTTTTTTTCTTCTTCTATTTCACATATACACATCACTCACTAAAGTGTTTTCCTATAGCCTTCCAGCTACTACTATTAAAAGGTGAATTATCATTGCTATTTCTTTAGGATTGACATGATAGAAGAGGATCTGTATATTTTCTCTGATAGTGAGACATCTGCCAGTAACTTTACCTATCTTTCCTAGTCCATCAAGCTCTTAAAACAACTGGGGAAGGGGGATTTTAAATGGTTTCCTTCCAAATATCCCATCTGATCAGGGCTGGAATTTAGCTTGTACCACATATCTCCATTTTAAATCTGTTTTGCAGTTTTTTGCTGGGTATTAACCACTTCAAATACAGGAGTGTCAAAGTATAAAGTAACTTGCTGTTTTTAATACTTTGCACTGAACAATAAATTTTTGTAGTAAGTGGATACCATACTTGTGCAAAAAGGGGTTTCCATAGACAGCAATAAAATTTACAGGCTCTTCACAAGAGCATTTAATAGCTAGCACCTGTGGCAAAAGATTGGCAGTGGAGCTGAAGTGTTCTCAGACATTTGAAATTATGGAAATGCAATTTTCCTAGTAGTTTTCTTTAATGTCAGCAAATAGTATTTGACAGAAAAACAAAGATCCTATGACCTTAAATATAAACATTAGAAAACTTAATTAGAAACACTAAAACTACCCATAATTCTTTGTTTGAAAAAAACAGAAGCTTATTCTACCTTTAACACAGCACTTGCAACATACTTAGTTGATTATCTCCTCTTTTTTTTCAGACATTATGTAGAGAGACTATGAAGTCAAGGCTGGGGTGGGAAAAGAGGGAGAAAAATAACCGGAAAAGGCAAGACCAGAACATGATACCTTTCTTTTTCTTCAATATTTCAGTAATTAAAGGGTCAGAGTTTTAGCTCACTGTTATGTAATTGAGAGCAAAAGTTTTGTATACAGTTACGTAAAGTAATTTGGGTTGGAAGGGATCTTTGGATGTCATCTGAGCTAACCACTCAAAGGAAACTTGGAAGTTTGATTTGAGTTGAAATGAAGTAAGGTTATTAATAGTTTTGAACTATTTGATGTTAAATTCTCTGGGGATGGGGATTGCACAGCCTTTCTAGGAGACTCATTTCACTGTTCCATAGGAATTTCCCTTGTTGCAGCCTGTGACTTGTTTTCTTGTCCTTTCACTGTGTATTTCTAACACACTTTCTCCAGCTTCTCTGTAACCACTAGGCAGCTGAAGTCAGATGACTTCTTCAAACTGAACAAGCTCAGCCTTTTTGGACTTTCCTGATACATTATACAGTCCATTCATTCCCCTAGTGATCCTTGCTGGACTCATTCTGTTTTGTCAATGTATTTCTCAGGCTTGGAAGCCTCAAACTGGGTATTGTATTAAATGTGGTTTCCTAACTGCTGAATAGCAGGGAAGAAGCATTTGCTTCTCCCACCTATGTTCATACTTACAAATGGAGACAGCATGCAGTTAACCTTCACTGCCAGAAAGACATGCTACTGCTGATGTCCAGGATAATACTGCAGGATGAATGAATATTTTATTTACCATTATCCTCTGTATTGTTAGGATCTGGAATTTAAGTCTACTCACTATTCACGGAGAAAGTTTCCAGCTGATGAGATACATACAAGGAAGACAACATTAGCGTTGGGAATTCATTGTAGGGGTGGCAACAAAGAAAATTCAAATTTTGTAATTTTAGATAATTTTCTTTCACTAAAAGGAAACATAATCAGTTGTCTAAACCAAGAGGGCTAATTAGGACAGTTTTGGAACATAATGTGAAACACTGAGCTCCCCCAGCTCCCATAAACTGAAAATCTTAGAGAATTAAGACATTAGAAGGCCTGCCTTTGATCACCAAAATTGAGTTTTAAGTCCCAGCTGGAATTATTTCCCTTCCTCATTCTGTCTTTTTGAGCTTCTTACAGGGCTCTTTCCCATTTTCTTTTCGAAGTCCTTGGTTGGGAAGACATGATACTTAGAAATATTTCTGGGTTTAGAACTCATAATGAAAGATCAAGTTTGGAGGGGGGCTTTTTTGCAAGACAAGTAACTCAAACTTAACTTTAATAACAGATTTCTTTTTATCTCCTTACAATACATTTACAGACTTTAATCACATGTGTGCCAAGCTTATAGTGGAATAGTTAGATGAAGCACACACTGGGAGAATAGCGGAATCAATGTGCTGAATCTGTTCTTAATCCTCTCTTGTACATAGGAGACTTTCATACGCTGCTATTCCATACGAAGACACAAGGGCTGATGTGGCTTGTGCAGTGCTAGTTATGCAGCCAAGACTTCATTCAAAGAGACTCAGAAGCCAACAGAAGGGAAGGGAGAGAGGCAAAAGAGAAATTGTGGTTATTACTTTTACTGGCTGAGAGACCTCTATTAACAACATAATATATGGATCAGTCATGAAAGAAAAAAAGATGTCATAATTTTGCGTTCCTTCTAAAAATATGCCTGAGATTTTCCCATCCACAACAGTTATGGATTTAAATCAATGCCAGTAATACAGAGTGGCAGTCACCAGCAGATGACCAAATGTACCTGACCTTAAACTCTTTGCAGGCGCTGCACCATCTCTCTCAAACAGCTCCTCTCTTATGTTAGCCCACATTACTACTGAAGAATCTCTAATGGTCTATTTTCTACCATGTCTGAACATTTTTAAAAATGTATCTTTTGCACTTTTAAACCTGCTGTAAGTAAATTGGATTTTTTTTAGGGTGAAATCAATTAAGAGTAAAATGTTTTGGAAGGTGATATCAGAATATTTGTAATGCATCTTATGGTTGAGAGAGTTCAGTAATTTTAACCATTACTGTATACTGATGTTGACATTTACATACAGGCTCCTACATAAAAACCAGTTATAGCCCAAGCAGGTGATATTAGAGACTGTTGTTAACTTGGGCTATAAGCTATTTGAAATGTTACATGGCCATGTGCATGGCTTTCTTGATACACAAGAATGAGCTCCTAGAAATGTTTTCCTGGGATTAAATATTCAAAGCCCGTATAGCAAAAGAGAATGGCTACTGACTGGACATCAGTTGTCTGAGCAGACAACTGCTCTGAACAAGAGTATGAATTACTGTCCATACAGACATAATTCTTTGTCCTCCTTTTTTTAATATAAACCTCTACAAATATGAAAAATAGAATTTCTATGGTGAGGAATGTGGGCAATAATACATTATTTCTTCATTATTACACAGTCTTCTGGGTTCTCTGTTTTTTTTTTGTTTTTCTTTTTTTTTTTTTTTTTTTTTTTTTTTTTCCCAGTGAATTGCAAAGTTTTGGAACTTGATCCATTTTTATTAATAAAAAGCATTTTCTTCTGGAACTAGCTGTTGGATGCACAGTTAGTTGTTCTTCCAGGCTTGTGCCTGTGTGCTGTCCATTTTTGTATCATCTGTTATGCCTTAATTTACCCACTGAATTAGATTTGCCACTGGGTATCAGCTATACAAGCCAGACTATAAGGGGCCTGTCCTAATAGAGAGTAAAAGCTGAACAAGGCAAAAAGAAAAAAAGTAAAGTTTTCTTTTCCCCTTGGGGACTGGTGGTCCACAACAAGTTGTGGGATCACTGTTTAAGCACTTGATGAAACTTATGATACTTCTTGAATTTTTTATAAGAGAATTGGTAACAGCTGCTGGGAGTTCAGCACCCACAGTCAACAGTGATTTTTAAAACTGCTGGTTTAGCCTTAATGCTCTGTGCTCTCAGTTGTGAGTTGTGGAAATCTGGATGCTCACCAACTTGATGACATGCCTCATAAGCAATGACGCCATGAGTCACTGAAATAGGGATGAGAAATCTGAGCTTCAGAAATGATGCTCCATCTTTAACTTGCACAGCAAACGTGCAAAGACCAACCTGCTGAGCAACAATCTGTTCCAGGTAACGTCTATGTGGCTTCTGCTTCCTGTTTAGTTTTACTCAGATTAAATGAGCTCTTAGATTTTACTAAAATGGTTATTTTGCACATCTAAAGTATTTTCAGCCTTCCAGAGATTGCACAGGAAGCTTGTGCTGCATAAGTTTGAGCAATATGCAAAGCTGCCATCATCCTTTTATAGAATTTTGTCACTACTGACATACTGTCAAATGGATGGAAAGGGAATCAGACAGAGTATGCAATTTGACATGAAATGTTAGGTGTACAGTGAAAGACATTTTTGTGAAAAATGTCACATCTCTGATAATCTAGGTTTTGGACAAGGTAACGTAGGCAAGTTCAGCTGCAGTATTTTACAGGTTTGCTGATGGCTTCTTCGCATTCTAGTGTTGAAGTTCTGTTGGCCACAACATTAACAGATATTTTGTAATTGTAAAATGCTTTTTGATTATTTTGTTTGAAGAAGATCTGAAGAGCACATGGCTACAGTAGATTTATCAATTAAAATTTATTCTATATAGCAAAATTACTTGAAAGATATATCTTTTTAAAAGAGCTAGCAATTACTTAATGCTGTTGCAGGTTCTTTAAGCCCTAGCAGCTGTTAATTTATAGAAAAGCACAGTATAGCTTTCTCACACCTGAGAGAAACAACTTATCACCATTCATATGCAACATTCATCTTTTATTCCAAAAGTCCATCTTTAACATACATCCATAAAATTCAGTGCCTACAAAGAAGCGATATTTAGTTTAGTTTGTTATTAAGCTTTATTATTTATTTTAGTTTAGCCCTCCTGCCTATACGTGCCTCTTGCCATACATAGTAAGCGTTTGGGAACAAGGATGATCTTGGTTCTGGCTTTGTATGGCTTTTAGCATAATTGGATCTTTGGCCATGAAATGAAGGCTGAAGAAGTTACTACAAAATCAATAATAATAATGTAAGGGTCACTCTACAGCTTAATAGCTCTGCCACTCCCTCAGCAGTGCTATGTTACCCTGAAGGTCTTGCTTCCCATGGGCTTCAGTAAGTGCATGAACACTACTAAAGCTGTTCTCTAAAGGAACTTTCTCACATCTTTTTTCTTTTCTTTTTTTTTTTTTTTTCTGCACTAGGAAATGATCTGCCTGCAAATCAGTCTTCCCTTTGCAGCCTTATAAAATTTGTCACAATCCCTTCCTAAGCTCCAATCCAGCCTCAGCCCCAGCTTTTGTTTTCAAACTACCTCTGCTCTTTCTCCATGGGACGTTCTGCCAGATCCTCCTTTAAGACACCCGAAGATTTTCTTGCTGTCATCTGCACTGATGGGGCATATCTTCTTAAGGAACACCATTGGCACCCCCCATCAATAAGGTTCCTTTCAATTCACTGTTGGGACAAATCCTTAAACTCCAGGATGGCCTTGATTTTTATCCATTTTTCAGGATGCCTTTTTTATCGTGGGAGACAACCAAAAAGAGATCCCTCTATTCTGCCCAAACACCAGCGTAAGGCTTTGCAGCCTGATCAGCACTGTGATGGTTCTCATACACACAACACACCCACCTTGGCCTGCAAAAGAACTGCTGCATTGGGAAGATGAGCCCTTGTTTTGTAATTCAAGTGAGAAATACTGGAAAGATACTATTGTTCCTTCCTGAAAAAAAAAATAAAAATGATGGCGTAAGACACTGGTGAAGGCGTATGCAAGGAAGGGGCTTTTCTGGAGCTCCAGAGGTGCGGAGCTGCATCTGGGTCTGCTGGTTCTCTGGGTTCCCCATGCCTGAGAGGGACCATTATGGTGTGAGATGCTGCAGGAAGTGAAGTGAGGCAGCAGCTGTGTCTGCCTGTGATTCTCCAGGGGTTGCTTCATGGAGAAGTTTTGAAACAGAAAACCAAAGAAACAGAAGTATTTATCTGGGCAACCTTCACTGGGCAATAGTACAGCTCAGGACTTTTTAATAGTAACTTTCTTTGATTGGCCAGAATTTGCTATTTTATAAATCTAAAGTAACAGTGTAGTGTCATGTTTACTAAAGCTATATTTCAAAACAGCAAAGCAGAGTTTTTGCAAGCTATTTATTTCAGTGCTCAAAGGGTTTCATTGAGGTAAGAAAGGGGAAGTAGTCTTGAGGCTTAGAATCATAATTCCTTTCAGCATTTCCTTTCAAAACTCATGTTTACCTTCTGCTAAAACTAGCCTTCTCTGTTTATTGCAATTTTAACAGAGAAGTTGCTTTCATACTTTAAAATTTGGCTTTTTATCTAGTCTGGAAGAATTTTGCACTAAACCTGGGTGTAAGTCACTCACTGGTGAGATAGTTAACTTCTGCCGTTGCAGGAAGTGGTTTTATTTTACTTTTTTTTTTTCTTGCTTTCTTTCTGTCTTTATAAGCTGTGGGAGATTAACCCAAATGCTGTCTATAGACATGTGACTTAGATGTTTTCCGTTTTTTGAAATAGTTTAAACTGTTTCTGGTTGATGGCAGTTTGAGATGAAATGATGACGTCCACGTGGCTGTAGGTAAGGAGCCTTAAATTTGTCTTAATGCAGTTCAGAAAACCTGTTGTTAAAGATTTTTAAAATGATCAGAATTGCAGGTGTTTTGTATGCATTCAATATGGATTATGTTACTTACACAATTATTTCTATTGACATTTTTTAATTTGAAAGCAATGAACATAAAAGTAGAGGGTATAGATGTGGAACGATGTTTTAAAGGCAACATTAGTATTCAGAATCTAGCAAGTCTGCTTCATCCTGTGCAAGAGGCAACTGTATCTGACCCTCTCTAGTATCCCAAACCATTAATGACTTCTCATATCCCTATGGTACTAACTACTTGTCCTCAGAAGGTAGTAAAGGCTGATAGCACTGGCTGGAAAACTAGATTAGATCACTTTTCCTAGTATTTGCCTTTGACAGTTGCAGTTCAGCACTGTTTGATTAACTGGCTTCCTTCGCTGCTGGTTACCATGAGGGAGGTGATTAGTAGAAGAGGATACTGTAAGAGTGAGTGAATAAGAAGGGTAGGTATCTGTTTGATACTCAGTATCACTAGAGACAGAAGAGATCGATAGAGGGATCTCTTCCCTGCTCTATGTCGAAAAGTTTTGTACCACTTTATCAGTGGTGCTAATAGGAATCGGACACGGGGTGTCATAAATGACACTGTACAGAAAACATCCTTGTTTTGTCTATGGGTACTCAGTGCTATTCCTCGTGGAGCTGTTCAAAAGAGGTATCATGGTAGCACGGTTCCTGCGTGAGACTGTTCATTTCCACACTATTTCCTCCTCTCCTTCAGAGCTGGACAGAAAAAGGTTGACTGCTGAGTCCTCATCTTGCTCAAAGTTTTCTATCAGAAAAGGTCACTTTTCATTGCTGTCAGTAGGCAAACACTGCTTTCTGGCCTTCAGAGCTTTACAAGGAAACAGTAATGTAGAAAGGTGTTCAAATAACACAATACAATGCTTTGATTATATGCCACATAAAGGAAGCCAAAATTACCAATATTTGTTCTATGGGGAAGATTTGTTTTCCTGGTAATTTGTAGTTTGCTCTGCAAACTTTGTGACATGTACTCATGTTTGTAACTGATAGCCTTATCATAAGAAGGAACTTGTTTTTCTTTTGGAAATATGGATCAGAGTTGAAAGATATCACATGTGGCTGGAAGCTCATTTTGAAATCATGCATGCTAATTGGAGACAGATTTTAGTGTAGTGTTGTAAGATTACATTTCAAAATTTCTGTAATTTTTGGAGAAAAAAAGCTGTCCTGCCTGCATATACAAATCAGCACAGACAGGGAAATTATATAAAAAGAACATGTTCTCTTTCTGGACTGTGTTTGTAGTCGCTTTTATGTTATTGCTGCAATGTCTTAGAGTAATTTGAAATGCATTTTCCACAAAGCTGTGAGATTTGGTAAAGTAGTTTGAATTCTTATTTTTCTTTATTTCTCCCTTCCCTGCAATTTACCTCTCTGTGTCCAAAGAAAATTCATTTAAACCCAGCATCTCTCATTCACTGTACCTCTCAATCCAATTACATCTGTAATGTACATTTGTTCATTTTCTTTTCGAAATAAACAGCTGAAGCACTCTCTGTATTTTAAAGCTCCTGCTGTACACTATTATTCAATTATAAAAATCTTAGCCTTTTTGGCAGCATTTGTTGTAGAAATTTCCTTTTGCTTTGATACAAGAGATACCCTAGCTTAGGAGAGATACTCCATTTTTTTCTGTTCCAAGCATGACCCTTTCACCAGGGCTGGGATTGCCAGGGCAGCAATTATGACATCTGCATCAGACAACGGCCTCGTGCATGTTCCTCCCTACCTGGAGCAAGGCAGGAACCAGAAACTAAAATTGTGACAGAGACACATTTAGATTCTTGTCCCAGCTTTTTGGTAGGACAACACTACAATCTCAGACATGGTGCTAGCTTAACTAAAACAACTGTACATTGTTCTGGTTTGGATTTCTCTATCTAGTTCTAGTTCTGAGCTTCAGGCCAAGGCTCTAAAAAGTAGTACTCCATACAAGTGAGGTGAAGCACCCATCATGACCTCTAGTGCTGTAGGGAGGATGGCTTTTACTATGCTGCTCAGAGGCTTCAGTCTTGTTCTCTGCTAAGCAGTCTTACAGACTTTGAGCAGTGTGAACTGTTTTATTGTGGCCCACTTCACATACGGCTTAGTGGGTTATAGGCAGCATCTTCTGAAATTTTTTATGCTCACAATGTGTAATTCTGATACTTGCCTATTTTTCATTACTTTTTTTTTCATGTCTTTGTGCTGCGTCAGCTCAATCAGTGCGAGCTGTTAACCATTTAATGAGTTCTTAAAGGCTGCATGCTGATAAAAGCTGTCTCTTGATATTGGGGAGGACTGTTAGCGCTTAGGTGTGGTTTTAATTAAAAATCTGAAACATGGCATTTTGTACAGAATGTATCCTAATTGTGCTTAGGTGTTGTTTGGGCTATCTCTTAAAGACAAAGCACAGCAATACTTGAGCTCTAGCTAAAGTCTCTATGCTTCACTTTTCTTCTAAGACTTCCACATGAATACATTAAACCTATTTCTCAGTGCTACAAAGACAGAATTGATGGATATTGATGGATACCATTTCTATGAAGATGATTTGATCATTCTTCTGGTTTCACTGTTGGTAACATTAGTCCTGAAGAAAACAGATGGGATAAAATTTTGAGCCAGCTTTTGAATGTGTATCTTCCATGATAATTCAAGTGCCATTTAGAGCACAACAGCAGATTTCTTTATCTGGATGCACAAGTTGCACAAAACTGTCCCTTTTTTTCACCCACTGGTGTTTGTAACAGCTTTTGTCACCATCAAACTAATTGCTTTAATGTCCTCTTAGTCTCAGAGTAAACTGAAGGCCCTGCTGCCTTCAGCTTGCCCACAACAGCATGCAGCCTTGTTGAGTGTGCATTTGGGAACCTGTGAACTTGGTCTAGATCAGGAGGCATTGGTGTTACCTCCTTCTGAAACCTTCTTACAAGGCTGGTCTGCTTCAGCCAGTGATCTCAATGAATTTTAATTTCACCAACTGCTCACTTATTAACATCCAAAGGACAGAGGTGGTTGTTTCTTTGCTTCACTGGATGTTAAGATTGTGCCTTCATGCACTTGACATTCCTCTGTCAATCTTCCCTGTTTTGAGAAATACTATAAAAAGATTGCTTTGGTGACTTTCTGCAAAACAAACACTGCTAGCTCCTCATTTGCAGAGGGACTTCCTCAATACAGATCTATTTAAGAGTGAGACCTTAAATAGACCTCTGTAGACTCTCATCATCTTTATTATAACTCGAAATACCTTGGGGTGCAAACATGCAACTTGCAGGCTGGCTGAAATAGGAGTAAAAGAAATGCTACTGGATCTTTTTTATTTTTTTCTTTTTTTTTAAAGAAAGCTGTCTGAATGAGAAAAGCAGGCATTAATTTTCTGGTCATAGGCATTTAGATATTGCAAACTGACCGTGGGGCAAATCTAACTCATGCTAGAGCTCAGTCTGTGGATGCATCCAGGTCGTGCTAGAGCAGATTTTCAGTGCCTTATTGGCTCATGCTGAAAATCTCTAGAAGTGTTGCAGTCTGCATGTGTAAAGTGAGTCCTGTTAACCAGGAACTAAGAACCCAGAATTCATAGATGCTTGAAAATTTTGGCTTTTTTGTCTCCATTTGTCTGTGTTTCACTTTACTTAGCATAAGAAAGAAGTGTTTTGAAAACCGTGGGAAAGATATGAGAGGGTTAAACAGATATTGATATTCTTCAGATTAGCTGCTAAATTTCGGGTGTATGTATAAGTTACACTGTAAAATGCTAACTCAACAGTGTACAGATACCTACTGAAAGATATCTAATAAATTAACTAAGCAAGTTTGAAATTGTTATGATTAGTGGTTCAAGGTTGTTTAAGACACAATACAACACTTCCTGCCATTTGAGATTGACAGGTATTAAATCATTCACTTGTAGTTGAGCTGGGTATTGTGGGTTTGTACTGTGGTTTTTCATGAATATTTCTTCCAAAGCCTGTGCCTGATATACTAAACAGGCAAAGACCTTGAACAAATGAACTTAAAATGACTTCTGATTCCTTCTCCAAGACATGCACCATTTTTCAGCACAACTGCAACATAATAAGAGGGGAAGGGGAGACAAGGAGGAATTAAAAACAGAAGTGAATGTGACTTAGAGATGAAGAGACATGCTTTAACTATGTGCTTGCTCTCTATTTCTTAATTCTTTTCCTGCCACACCCTGAGCAAAGCCACTGCTGTATTTGGTTCTGAACCAGATATCAAAGCTCCTCCTAGGCAGGGCATAGTGCTTAGCACCTGAACTTGTTTGCTGCTCAGGATGTTTCTAAATTCTCTTCCTTTGTGGTTGAGGAGGGAAATGACACAGATATTTTGTGAAGACAATTGAAGCTCTGGAGTTCTGTCTGGAAGAGAGTCACCTCCATGGCTGGGGGGTCTGTCACCAGCTTGCTGGGTTTCAGGATGCTCTCAGCATTTCTGGTGTCTCCACTGCAGATGAGGAAGCATTTGCTGCTGTTCTGGCCTGATGTCTGCTTGGGACAGTGGTGCTCGTTCAGACAAAATGCCTTTCTAATAGATGGCTTTGGCTTTGCCACAAATGAAGCAACATTTTCCACTAGGAAGGTGTTACATCAGAGCTGCCAACTGGCCAAGTTGCTCTGACACATGTTGCCTTTTGTGTTTTGGGCTGAGTAGTGCTGAGGCTTGATCTAGAAAGATTAATATTTCTATTATCAGAGATACATTGCATGCTTGGTTACTTTATTATCAAAGAAAACAAATTATAGTAATCAGTAGCAATGACTAATCAAATTCTTATGATGATTTTTGAACTAAGAGGTAGCATTAATCCATCCACTCTTCTTGAGTGCCAAAGGAAGGAGAAACAGCCCAAATTAAAACATGCCACTACTTCCTTGTGCATTAATCCTAGGCCCTGGCAAAGGCAAGGAGTGCCCCTAGTCTGAGCAGAGATTTAGAGAAATTCAGCCCTTTCTTTAATTTGCTTTGGACAGTATACCGCTGGCTCTGAATTGAGTAGCATGCAGTCATACAGACCCAAGACATTCAGAATTGAGACAGATTTTAATGGGAAAACTTCTCTATTTTTAACTTTAATCTAAATTTGGGTCTTTTTATAAAAGCTTTTCTAGACTGTAACTAAAGAGAAGGAATATATTAAAACATGGAGCAAAAATAGTATGAAATGAAAGAATGAGAAAAGTTAAATGCAGAGATTTCTTATCAGACTTGGGTCATGCACCAAGATATAGGAATAATGTTGATGTGCTATAATGACAGCAACTCAGGTACGTAGGACTGCAAAGGCTCACTTGAGCAGGGTGCAGTTTCATCCAACAAGGGATCTGAGGAGTCTAGCAGCTCTGCATGTTACTATACTACCTAATAAATCCACAGCCAAAAGGAAATATAATGCTTGTAAAGTATGTTTCCTCTTAACCATGCCTAGGGCAGATGATTCTTCTCACCAGGACTGTTGGTTTTCACACACAAATATGATACCGCCATATTCCTTCTGTTGTTGTTACTGACTGTGACTGCTCCTATCAAGTGCAGCAAACCTGTGGTGGGACTCATGATACAGCTGGGCTCTGGCCTCCTGGCCCATAGAAAGTATGCATACAAGGTTTCTGGAGTCAACTTGAGCCACCTTAGGGAAATAAATATTTCATTGATCCCTTCCAAAAAAATGTACATTTGCGGTAAAAATTTTAGATATAATTAACAGAGCCTATGCTCAAACTTCTTGCATAATCAAAAAATATATATTTTTGACACCAGAATACCCTCGGTATTTCACCTTTGCTGAAAGCAGACAGGTACACAATGTGATATCTGATACTATCACATAAACCAAATGCCTTTGTCTTCTCGACATTGCCATGTGGTGCTGAGGAGTGTTGCGGTGGGGCAGGCACTCCTGCCACCTTATGTTCCACTTTGGGCCATTGCACACGTGGCTAGTGAAGAAAACAAACCAGGGGCTTAATAAAATGCAGAAGAGAGACTTGCTTGATGCAAGCCACAAAGAATTTCCCCTTCTAGTTCCTGCTGTACCTTAAAAGTTTTCTCTTAAATTTGTAGGTGCTGGCTCTGCTGTGTTTCACAGCAGCGTCTCTTACAAGCGCAGCACCAGGAGCTGCGCAAAGGAAAGTGGAGATGGAATGTGGGAACAGATTAAAAGTGTCTGGAGCTTTTTTTTCCCCCCTCAGATGGGAAGTGGGAACAGTGAGAAGAAGTAAGGCAGCAGCTGCAGGATCACAGCACAAAAACTGCTGCAGATATCTATGGAAGAATGTTGAGAGAGGGTAGGAGAGACTGTTTCATGTGCACAGCACAGAGAACTTGAACATTATCCTGGGGAATGGGAGAGAGGGGGTATTATTGTCTGAATGAGGGACAAGCCTCTTTTAGACACTCTTGAGGCAGGAAGTGACAGGAAGAAATAGCTTTATAATGTTCTAAATAAATAAATAGTTTTATTATGTTTATTTTTTAATTTGTTTTTCAAGTCTGAGAAGTTTTAAAGCCTTTCCTATTTAAAAATCTCAGCATCTCATTTTTACAGACATAGGACAACGGGTAAATGGAACAGCAAAATGGATTAAGGGAAGGCAAATGTGCATTTTAACTACTAAGATACTTGAGGAGGTTAAAACAACAGCCACTCTTTCACCAGAGTCTAAACAGAGCTCAATAGGGCATTTTTTCTAGTGAAGGGGATGCTGCTGCTGCAGGGTGTAAGGACCCTGTGGCAAACTAAGTCATGATTTACAACTGCCCCAAGTGTTCAGCAGTGCACAACTGATTTAGAGTGATAAAAATGGTGTGTAATCTTTCTCGGTGATGAAAGTGAGTTTCTTCCTCCACCATGGATCAGCCAGCAGAACATGTGCCTGAATGTGGGGCAGGTCACAACTACGCTATAACATCCTACCCAAGCTAGCTTTGTGATAGCTTGTTTGTATAGCTGCTGTCAAATTGAAACCAAAATTTCTGTTGGCAAAGCTCTGAAATTGAGAACTTATAGGAAGTTTCTTTCTTTGGCTATTTGCAGCAATCTTTCAGGCGTTTAAAAAATATTTTTCTAATACATCAGTTTGTCATGTGGTACTAACTCTTCTACTTCTCCAGAGAGTTTGGGCTGTTCCAAAATTATCATCACCACATGGCTAGTTCAGGTAAGCATGGAAAGTTTGGATGAATATCTGAATCTCTGTGAGGAGTTCTGCGAAATTCAGCTGGAAGTATTTCAAGCAGTCTTACTTTGAAATTTCTGTCACTTCTGCTTCTGCTTGTATCTGTAAATACTGCAAGAATAACCTTTCCCATAGTATCTCATCACTTCAGATCTGGCAACATTAAAAGTAACAACACTTTTCTGAACATTTAGGCTATAGGAACAGATTTCTTTCAAGTACCAGAGAAAATTTGTGATTCTTATGTGATCTTCCTAGAGAAAACATTGGATATTTTTTTTATTCAGAATTAGACAGTTTTAAACTAAAAAGTTACCATTTGACAAGCATCATATGCAGGTGCAGAATGAGTTTATAGCTGGTTAGTCTTACTTGTGGTGGTTAGAAAGCCATGACTCTACTCTGTACTCATCTGCAGTATAAAAATGTATAGCAGAAAGGAAGGAGGCAGAAGGAAATTATCTTTTCCTCATGCGTCAGGTAAAGGTCAGGTCAGGAGTAACTAAGCATTCCCCTCTAGCACTTCTCAGGTCTAACCTGTTGTTGAATCAACTAAATTCCTATGAGCTTTTATGATGCTATAAACTACTTGCTGCCATTGGTCTAATATCTAAACCACACTCCTATCCAGTGTTGTAGGATGTGTTAGAAGTGTTATGTATAGGATGATAGTCATAGTTGGGTTTTTTTCATACTGTGTTTATATGACCAATATTCATCATTTGAATGATTGGAATCTAGCTTCCACAGCATAGAAAATGGAGGCAGGTGTTGCAGATCATATGCACTCCAGAAAGAAATTAAATGCATTGCCAGCAGTAAGACCTAGAAGTAGCATTTTTTCCCAGGCATGTTCTTTTACATATTCAACTGAATTTCTACTATGGACGACTGTTCCCAGAACATATGCAGGCCAAACTGTACACAAAGGATACTTTTAGCTTCAGGTTCCACATGAAAATGAGATCTTAAATTGAACTAGGAGTGGTGAATGGTTTGGAATAGCATTATGCTATCCCATATGATATACTAGGACAGACAAACTTTGAAACAACTGTTACCTTTCCTGAGACCTTCACATGTGATATAATTAAGAAATTATGTGATGTAAGAAGAGACATAACCATACACAGTCACCTGCTGACTTGAAGATAGTAGGTTCTTTTACCCTACTGTGTCTTTCTGTTGTTTCCAATAATATCCTAGTGATATTTCCTAGCAAGCTTTTGCTTGTGCAAGGAAGTCCTGTAGACAGCAGGTCATAGAGGATTGCAGAATTAGAGCTGGATCTGTAGTCACTATATATGAATGTGAAGAGTTTGTTGCATCTGCACAACTTCAGAATGGTAGCTGTCTCCCATTCTCTTCTTCTTTCTAATTCTTTGGCCATTCAAAAGCATTTTAAGAGAGAGCACACCTCTGCTCTGCAGGATACAAGGCACTTAACTAGATTCCTATTTTGATTTGTCATTTGATCTTGCTATTTTTACGGGTTTGTGTATAGCAGGAAACATATCCTGAGGCTTTCAGCTATGATCTTCTACAAAATTTCACAATGACACAAAGGACAACTTCAGGTCCCTGCCTAAAACCTCATTGATAGCCATTGCCAGTATAGCACAGATATTTAAATTTTCTGTCTTCATGCCTCTATTTATCCAATCCATGAGAAAAATCAATTTGTAAAGATTAATATTATTTCCACTGAAACTGTGTATTTGGTTAAGTATTTTGCTGACATCTGCTAGAAAGTGGGACTTGATATCAGCCTTCTATTATTTTATAGCTTTAATTTTTTGTTGTGTAAAAAAGAAAAAATAGACAAAAAACCTGCTGTCAATCTTCACAGCAGCAAGCCACTCACTCATATTTTTAGTGCTGAAATCAATGGGCAGGAAATCACTGAAGCATCAAACTATAGCAGTTTCTAAGTTATTGTGTGGTACAGACTCCAATCCCATGCAGATCTGTGACATACTGTAAGTACAGAATCAGATATTCCCAATATGTGTGGTAACTACCAGAAATGAGAAATTAAGTAGTGCATTTTAACAATTTAATTCTCAAGAACTAAGTTATCAAAACAACTTTAAAGTATGTTCTTAGACCCAAAATAAAGCAACATTTTTACTACTGTACAGTGCTGCAAGTCTGTGTCCTTCCTTCTTGCAGCTCATTACAAAGTGTGTTTCCATACCTGGCTCTCTAATACTTTGGCTTTCCTCCTTGTGTGTGCTTGATATTGCTTCTGCTTTGCTGTAATTCCAGCAACTACAGTGGGTTCGCTGTGAACCTGAGATAAGGGTCAGGCCTTTTAGACCTGTCTGGAACCATATGTCCTGTATTGCAGAAAGTAAGAAGAAATTGTTCTAAATAACACTAAGTAGGAACACTCTGATCCTACTGGATATTCAGCTGGTATCTGAGATTTCAATCAGGAGAATCATGTAGTTATTAACTGTTATTATAAAGCATAACTCTTAATATGAGAGAGTAAACCAAAATGGTTGAAAGAGTCATCATATCAAGGATCAAGTAAAAAACTCTATGATAAAAGATTCTTTAACCTAAGAGTTGTTTTAAAAATCATACTTGAAGTTACTTTTTGTTAATAGGTAACTAACTAAGAAGCGTGCTATGATGTTGGCCAAGCTGTGTCAAGAAATTTGTAGTTTCATCCTTCAGAGAACTGAATTATATACCTCAGGGTATAAATAAAACTGTGAATAATGGCCTGAGCAACCTATTCCACACAGGGCAGAAGGGAAATACTAGGCAGTGTGATCTTGCTACAAACAAAACAAAAGATACTTTACTCTTTGACTGCAGGAGAGGTAAGGGTGAATCGAGTCAGTTTACCGAGGTGAAAGCCATCCAGCTGGCCTTGGACATTGCTGAACGAGAAAAGTGGCC
>JAVHNF010046571.1:0-11768 GCA_034783455.1 Micropsitta finschii
TCATTAGACCTTATGCACCCTCCACACTTGTGCCAGTTACAGTAATTACATTATGACTAAACTTCTAGCTGAATGATTTCTGTAATCAAATTTCCCAGGCAGAGTGCTTTTACTGTAAGTGAAAAGTGAGACTATCTGACCTCTCTGTACTCACATTTCTGAAGTAAAAGAAATATGCACATGATCTCCTGGCGTTATCCTTGCTTGGTATCACACATGAAGTCTCAAAGTTTTGTAGTGGTTTGGTTTGAGAACACTTGAATCAACACTTCTGGGGTGCATCTTCCAGCAAATGGTATTACTAATTCTCACAGAAAAATAAAGAACCAACCATAGCTAACCCTAATGTGTGAATAACTGCATAAAGCAAGTTTTGTGGGTTTATGTTCGTATGGATATCAAGTAGCTGCTGCATATAGAGATCTCAATTCTAGCAGTTTTTTAAAAACTAAGCTGTTCAGGTAATTGCAAACAGACATTTTTACATTTCATCCTTTAGTGCTTTTTGAGAAGAGACCTATAAACAAAAATCTATTTTATAACATGTAACTGCAGTAAATGCTTGGTAAGCAGCTTGCAAAAAGATTGTTTTCAGTGGAAACAAAAATATTTGTTTAGGTAGGCTGAGCTTATTTTTAGATCTCATAGCTGTATGATAATTTATTTTATTCTTTTACCAGATTCTACATGTCATGTCTACTTTGACAGGCAAATCCTCACACAAAACCATATCTTTTTGCTAAAAATTTTGTCTTCCACTTTCAAATTTCTTTTCAGCACAGTATTCTTGGTTTCCATTCTCTCATTACTGGCAAAAACCTGTTACCATTCCAGCAATTTCATCAGGAAACACAAAAATTTCGGAAATGTAAATGTATAGTATAATTTGTGCCTGTTATGTATGTTCATCTGCTTTTGGTGAATTTTCCTCAAGAATTATGTCAT
The DNA here is from genome assembly GCA_034783455.1 of Micropsitta finschii. Taxonomy (NCBI): domain Eukaryota; kingdom Metazoa; phylum Chordata; class Aves; order Psittaciformes; family Psittacidae; genus Micropsitta; species Micropsitta finschii. The sequence continues at coordinate 946 of JAVHNF010046571.1, forward strand.
TAATCCTAACCTTGAAAGATTCCAACTATTACATTTATTTTTTAACTCAGGTTAAAAAGAACATGGATTTTGCAAGAAGTTGCTATCTTTTCACTGTTAACAAAATAACATTTTTTTTCAAATTTGGTGATTTGTTGGTTGAAAGCTATAATAATCAGACATGCGATGTGATACTGCCTATTCCTAGATCAGATCTAAGTTTCGCAGAAGAAGGCTGCTTCCTTGGTACCTATTCACCCCCAAGAATAATGGATGCTCCTTTTCTACTGACTCTTTACTGAGCTGAGATCCACAGTTTAGCTATGCCATTTGAAGCCTGGCACTTTGTTCAGATGTTACAGGGCAGGGCCAAGAAGGGCACAAACAGCCCAGTCACTCTTTTTCGACACAGATAAAGGACAAGCACAATGCCTTTGTGTGCTTGCAGTCCTGTATGTAATCAAACATAGTTATAATTGGCTGAAAGTAAAAAAAAAAAAAATATCTTATGAGAAATTTTTAAGTGAAAGGAAATCTTACTCCCATCAGGAACCTAACGATTAGAAAAGTCTTCTGCTGAGCCTAGTGAGAGACGGGGATATTGTTTCTCATCACACACGCACAGGACATGTTGACAGGTAGCAAAGGATTTTCTATGTTCATGATGTTATGCAGATGTCTACAGCTATGTCTTGCAAACTACAGATCACAGCTCTAAAAAGCGTGTACCTACAGCAGGGTTGCTGCTGGTTTTTAACATTTAGAATCTCAGCAGAAAGGATTTTGCACTTGTAATAAAAATTATAGAGTTACATGTTTAAATGAGTCCTTCTGGATGAAGTTTCCAAATGGTCTCAACTGCTGAACTGTGTCTTAATTCACTGAATTGTTATAATGCTCTATCATTCAAGCTATATCATTCCCTTCTTTTGCTTCTCTAGATTAATATTTTAGTAAAATTACATAAATCCTCTTTTATTAGTAATTCGTTGTAGGTATTTATAGTTCTGTTATTATGATATCTCAAGTCTATGAGTTATTAATGTTCTAAGGAGTAGCTGCATTGCAAAATGAATCATGCAAAAGTAACAAGGAAATTAAGCCCCAAATTTGTAAATGTGCAACATACAAAAAGATCATGCCAAATCTCATTAAAATATAGCACTAATATGTAAGAGTAACCAACAATTGTTTGATTTGTACAAAAAGAATGTTGGTAATTTTTTTAAATCTCGGGAGACACAATCTCACTTTTAATTAATATTTATTTTTATGGTTATACGCTATCTCATAAAAATGTCAAAATACTTTATAGCTGTTTGATAGGAATCCAGGACTAAATTCCATTCCGTCTCAGTTATAAGTGACCATGGGTAGTGTAGATCTCAATTTATTCTCTCTGAAATAGAATAATACCGGTTTTTGAGGCAGTTAAAGGTGAAAGAATTTGGAAATTCAGCCTGTAGCTGTAACTTCACACAAAGGCCAAATTTTCATATTAAAAACTTTAGAAACAACATTTTCTGTATTTTGTCCCACTTCATACTGCTGACACTAAGCTATTGCTTCAGTTGCAACCATCATCAGGATTTTGTCCATTTGTTCTGTCAGAAATAACTTGTAAATTCATTGTGAACCTCCACATACAGGAAACTAACAATCAGATTATAAAATAGATAACCTATATTCTGACATTGACTGTGAATAGTGTGTTTATTTAAGGCTGTGTCACCGTTAATTAGAATATTTGAAATGTGCTGAACATCTTTAATATATCGAACTTCTCCACAGTTTGTATCTAGAAAGTCTTAATAAGTATTCAAAAAGTGAATTGCTTCCCATAAAGTTCAAATACTGATTAGTTACCATTTGAAGGGGATTTGACTCCATTTTACCTCTAGCATACAATGTTTGGCACCAGCTCTATGATTTTAAGAGTATCAAACCTCCCTAGGGAAAAGTCAGTGCATGACTCCTAAGTATTTCCTTCCAATGCTTTTTGTTCTAAAGCTGCAAGAAGTCACTCACTTTTCTGAGTTCTAAAGCTTACTCCAGCAGCAAGATCAATATATTAGGCTAGTGTCCTCAAACATACTGTAAAGATCTGAGGCAAGATCCTCCCCCTGCAGGAGTGCCTCAGCTGTTCTCAATTATATACTTTCTTCCTATTATTTATGGAGATAGGCTTAACTACTTCCTAAAAAGGAATTCTACTTCAAACCTGTTTTCAGGCCTCCCCAGACAAATTCGATAGTTCCCTGATTTCTGATAAAGACAGGTCTCTGGTAGTGGCAGAAGGATGGGTTGTGGGAGATGCCTGTTCAGAGCACATGCTGGATGACCTTGGCTTTCCATTGTCTTTCAGAGAAAGTTAAATGAAATTCCTTCTGTCAAGACAAATATTTATATGTGAGCTCTGTAGAGGTCAGGTTATAGAAATTAATGCACATGGACTTATTGCTCCAATTAAGTGTGCAAGTGGATTGCTTTATCACCATCTGTCCAGCAATATTATGCTTCAGCTCCCTGTAGCTTCCCTGCAGAAAAGGCCTGACATTGATTTTTATTTTTTTTTCCTTGGTGGATTTTAAAAGAACTATTTTTTTTTCCAGTGTATGGATGTTCTACATCTTCAGGATTTTTATCACACCTCAGGATATTCAAGATATGAGGATTTAAGTATACTAAAAAAAAAGAAAGTCTCGTTAAGTGTTTTGAGAGTTGAGCATCAAAAACTTATTTCCATTATCAAACATATGGGCTGGTAGATATATTCACTTTTCTGGTACACGTATAGACTGCTTTCTTAACAGAATATTTTTCTAGGCTGTACATTCATATGTCTTTGACTCCTGAGATGTCCAGCTGAACTTCTTTCAGTCACTAAGTATGACTCCAGGTCAAATTATCCAGACTTAATGGTAGTTCTTTACGTTTTCCACAGAGATCGAATTGAGAGGAGGTGGCCAAAACTGAGAGCTCTTCTTCACCAAAAACGTTTTTGAGCTCAGTGGAGCAGAATTCTTTTGCTGCTTTTGTGTTTGACAGTCATCTTCCACATTTCAGTGAAACAGCCACATTTTTTTGCAACACCAAATCACTGTTGACTCATTTTCTATTTGTGATCTGCTATGAACCAAGACTTCTTTCTGTAAAGTAACTGCCAGTTTGTCTCCAGCTTACATTTTTGTAGTTATTCCCAGCTATACATACATATTCACCTTGTCGAAATACATACTATTTACTTCAGATCTTTGTTTCAGCTCCTCATGATTTGTTCTGTTCTAATTACATCTTCCAAAATGCTTGCAGCTCTAATCTGAAAAAGATAACCTCCACAAATATGATACAAATATTCTCTATCCTATTGCATCACAGAAGCAGTTCAGGACTTAGAATGTGTAAGCAACTGGAGATCTCGCTTGTTACAGACTTCTTTTGTGAATCACTTGACACTGCTTCTGAGAGACATTCTCTGACCACTTCACGTGAGCGTCATGTAGCCAGTGCTTTTCTAGCCTTCTTATGAGAGTATTAGATGAGACATCATCAGAAGCCTTGCCTAAGTCAAGATTCAATTATTTGGTTTTGAGATGTTACGGTTGGCTATTATTAATCTTATCATCCAAGGGTTTAATTTGCTTAATAATTTGTTCAGTATTCTGCCTGACATGAAGTAAAACTGACTGGCCTCTGATTACCATCCTTTCCTTCCTTCATCAGGGTGGGCAGTGTTTCCTCTTTCTTGATGTCATAGAACCTCAGCTATCTTTTCTGAGTTCTTGATGGCAATTTCGAATAGTTTTGAGATTGCTTAGCCGTTTTGCTAAATATGTTGGCTGAAACTTATCTGGCATGTGACTTCTGTAAGCATCATACTTCAGTAGATTATTTCCTTAAATCACTTATTTTATGTGTTTAATGTTACCCATGTAAGCTGTCTCATTACAGCTGACATTTTTGAGAAGAACACAGGGAAAAAAAAAAAGTAATCACAAACCACCCAACAGTTTTGGTCTTCCTTAAATGATTTCATAGTAGTTCCCTCATGCACCTGAGAGCAAGTCAATTCTTCCTTGGTAATCTTTCACATAAACTTTTTGTTGTTATATTCTATGACTCTGATAGTTTTAGCTCATTTTGTACATTAACCTTTCTGTCTTTCTCCTATGTATTACAATAATCACTTTGTTGTCAGTTTTAGTAATTTAACCTAGATTCTGCTTTTGCCAAAAGGTGTAAGCCATTGAAATGGTTTAGCAGACTCCTCTCTTTCTTATTGTCTGTTTGAGGCCTTTGTGTTTATGTTATAGGAAATGGCAAACTTTCCAGATTGTACTTTTCCTTGGTTTTGCTACAGTGGGATTTGGCATTCTGACAGTGAGTTTACTAAAACTCATTTTTGTCAAGTCTGTTGATTTTCCTTCCTTCCCATTTGAAGATTCATTAACTTAATGACCACTGTCACCCAAATTCCTTTTGGAGCAAAATTATTGTTCTTTGAAGTCTTATTATTACCAGTTCCTGTGCTTTGGATGATTTAATTCGAACTAAAGTACCATGCAGTTGATGTTTTTCATTTGTGGGTTGTTAATGGGCCTTTGCTGTTAATATTTGCCATTATCCAAGTATTTTCACTGGCTCTGTAGCGAGGCTTCCTGAACAAATTCTATATTTCCATAACAATCAGTTATGACAATTTATTCATCATTTTGGTTATCAATACAATGCCTTTTAGTTCCTCCTGTTTATTACCCATATTCTTACATAAGCTTGTAGCATCTGAGTACAATACTAGGGCAACTATTTTCTTATTATTCCCCTATTGTAATGTTCAGTAAAATCATTCTCCTCCCCCCTTGAATTTTTCTTCTTTCCCCATGCTTTTGTGGTTTATGTGAACCCTGTGGTGTGATAAAAATAATCTGAAGATAATTTGTTTTACACCAGCCGCAGACAACTAGGGAAGATATGTAAAAGTAACAGCAGCAAAGCAAGAGGGAGGGCTGGTGTAACATACAACTGGGAAAACAATCCTGCTTTTCTTTTCTCTGGGGAAATGTTCTCCTTTGTCTGCTTGCCTTGCCAGCCTTGAGGCTGGTTTGTTACAGCATTACAATGCAAAAAGACCACGTAAGAAATAAACCATCTCTCTGCCTGTCTGCATATTAAGGATTTGCTTTTCTTAACAGCATACAAACAAGCATTAAGGAGAAAGAAAGACTTGGACACAGCAACCTTCAGTAGCTGTGCTCTTACAGTGCATTAGAAAGATCTCCAAAATCAGACTTCCGTGTTATTGCTGATACAAGTAACTGTGCTTCAACCTTACCCCGAGGTTTCCCAGCAGCTTACTTCTGCAGCAGGCAGCGGTGACAGGAGAGGGAGGCTAGAAGCACTGCGGCTAGCGCCTTTCCTTTCCACACCTGCATCATTCAGACATGAGCTGTGGGAGAAGACCCGCTATCCTGCTGTTGCTGTGAGGAGCACAGCATTTCCAGCTCTCGACCCCACTGACAGAACAAGAATGTACAAACAGCGCCTACACGGGGAATCCCAGGGAAACTGGACACAGCCTTTCACACAACAAAGTTACGTTAAGGCTGTGGTCTTATATTCTGTAAGGTTTTGCTAATCCACATCTGAAATGGAAAGAACAGAGACAAGCCATGTAAATTTTGTGGTTAATTTAAGTGTAATTTATTTTACACACAAGACAAAAAGAGAAAGAAAAACCAACAGGACAACCTTTCATTATTTAAACATACTTAAACATAAACAATGTTGATAAGTATTTAAACATACACTTATATTTACTATTTAAATATTAAATATTTGTTTAACCATACCAAAACACTGTTGATAAGCCAACACAAGCTACTGCTTAGTGAGGCTGGGTTATGAGAAGGAAAGGCAAAACGCTTTTTAAGAGTGCCATGATTTGTAGGTCACTTCCATTGTTCTTCAGTGTGGTCAAGAAGTTTGACACGTTTCGGCGCCAGCCTTTCTGCGAGCCCGATCGCCTGTAAAGGGCAGAATTTCCTGAAGGCGGCACTCGCACGAAGCCACGCTGAACTTAAGACCGACTTCTAGCCTCGGCGGCCAAACCGAGCACCCTCAGCACGGCCGCAGTCCCATCGCAGGTCGGCCGCCAAGGCAGCCCAACGCGGGGCAGTTCGCACACCGCGTTCCTCTCGGCCACCAGAACCCGCCATCCCTGACAGCGGACCGGGAGCGGGTAACGGCCGGTCGCGCCCCGCGCTCCACCCGGCCGCCCTCGGTGCCGCACTAGAGCCGTGTCAGTGGTGGGAGGGGAGAGGTGCGCGCACGCGCCCCCGCCCGCTCCGCCATCCACCCGCCGCCGGAATGTGTACGGCGCTGGCCCGGCCCTGAGGCGGCTGTGCGGCCCGCCGAGCCGTTCTCGTCTGGGTTACTCCTCTGCTGCGCAGAGAACTGGTGGTTGAGCCAGGCAGCGGCCGGGCTGGAGGCGGCGGCAGAGCGGGGAGAAAGGCTCGGCTGCCATCGGTGAGAGGGGGAGATGTTGCCGCGGGCCTCCCTCGCTGAGGCGAGGGGAGAGGGTGGGGGTCTTGTGAGGGTGGAAGCGGGAAGCATCGTCGCTCCCTCAGGAGAACCGGCGGGGGAAGAAGGGCGCCTGCCCGCCTCGCGTCACGGGGTGACAGTGCCCAGTGACCTGAGGTGGCTTCCTTCTCCGTCGGGCCCTGCCGGCACGGCCGCCGCCTCAGGGCTGGCTGTACGGCCCCGGGAGCAGCCGGCTGCTGGCCCCGGCCCCCGTTACGGCGGCGGAGGAAGGAGGGGGCAAGAGGTGCGTGGCTGTTCGGAGGATGGTGCCGCTTCTTCGTGTTTTCTTGGGTTTGTGTTGAGGGGCTGTGCGAGGCTGGGCGCTGGGATAGTGCCACTTCGGGAGGAGTGAAGCTGGAGCAAAGTGGAGGATTTAAAAAATAAAGTTGTTTTCGTGGTGAGAGAAAGGAGAGCGTGGTGGAAGCGTCTACCTTCCTTCCTCCTCCTCAGGAAAAGTGAAATCACTTCCCAGGAGCCAAAACTAGCAAACTACTGTTCCAGTCTGTGTCTGCATGGCTCAAATGCATCTACGTCTTGTTGTGTCATCTCTTCTTTTTTTTTTCAACCCACTTTCACAGTTAGGCCCTTCCCAGCCTTGACCTGGTATAAAAATCCTTGTCTTTAGAGTACTTCAAAAGCTGCTGAAACTATCTGAAGTAGGTATGACACTGAATAAAATGAACCTGGCAGTTCTGCTCATTCTGATTTCTGAAGTGTAGCATGTACTTTGATCTTGTTGTCACTCTTTGAAAACTGTGTTATTAAAATAATTTTTCATAGTATTGTAAATCAGTTTAACAGGTTTCATAGCTGTATGCATCCATTCTTTTGTGAGAGGAAAGAAAAAATTTAAAATGTCAATTTTTCTTTAAGATAGAAATAAATCCAGGAACAAGTAAGAAATAGCTGGCTTAGAAGAGGGTTGCTTTTCCCTTTTATTGTTAAGGTGTAGCCTCACAACCATGTTGGTGAATTTTCAACTTTGCAGGAGGGGAACTGTCCTTTCTGTTTCCAGAGAGATTTTGGTGATGCTATAGGCAACAGCTTCTTATCCCTTTAAATTCCAGAAAGGTATTTGGATTTTATTTGATGAAAATTTTGTGATACAGGCCAAAATCCTGTGTGCCCATCAAACTGAAGCCTGTCACTCAAGCTCCAGATCTTATGAAAGTTTACTGGGGGCATAAAATTAGTCCTGCAAGTTATGCTTGTGTCTAGGTTTTAGGTAGGATAGCAACTAGTAGCATTTATGTGGATTAGATGGTATTAATGGTACCAATTAAGGGGTTAGTTTGCAGTTTAAACTTTTAGAGACTACAAATATAGTTACATACAGTAAGCACAAACAGACTCCAGAGCTGGAAGAATGGAAGCTGAATTGGAGCATTACTGGAAGTACTCCAAAGTGTTTTAAGATGGTTACAGTGAAATGTATTGCTCGGTTAAAAATAGCAGTCAGCCCTTTTAAGAATTGATTTGCATATTAAGATTTGATAATGTTAGTAAGGGGATTGCAAAAAGATTGAGGACATAATGTGGTTTTCTGTGGAAACCAGGTTCCTGGTGCATACTCCCTAGCATTTGAAGACAACCTAAGTTTTGGCTGCTCCTTCCCTTGTGTTGTCAATGGGACTTCCACAGCCAGAAAGTAAGTAAAGAACTTATCTGGTCAAAAAGTAGTACTTTTTTTTCCTGTTGTTTGTTTTTCTTTTTGTTTTCTGTTTTTGCTTCCCCCTCTTTACATCTCCCTCCCCTCCCCCCAGTTACTTTTTAGAACAGCTTCCTGAACCAGCTCACTTGCCTGGCCATATGGACATTGTCTCTGTCCAGAGGAGGAAGAAGTGTGCTGGTAGGGAGGAAGGCTAACAGTAGTTCTAGTACAATCACATATGTTGTGGTGGGTGATGCATTTATCGGGGGTCATGGTTTTATAGTGAGTAAGTTAGTACAAGAAGGCAGTACTGTTAAAAGAAGCTACCCTGTGTTCTTGATTGGCTTATGCCACTTGTTGTGAAGGTAGCAACTCATAGTAACGGTGGCAGGAACTCTTCTTTTTCCACTCAGTACTGGCTTACAATGATTATGAAACCATGGTGTCATTTATAATGGCTTTAAACTGAAAGAGGACAGATTTATATTAGATATAAGGAAGAAACTATGAGAGTGGTGAGGCACTGAATATGTCGTCCAGAGAAGTTGTGGATGGTCCATCCCTGGAAGTGTTTAGGGCCAGGTTGGATGGGGCTTGGAACAACCTGATCTAGTGGTTCTATGATCTTTAATATCTCTCCCAGCCCAAACTATTCTGTGATTCTTTTTACTTTCAGCAACATTAAATTGACGGCTGGCTTGTAAGGGCTTCCTCTCTGTTTTTCTTCTCTGTGTCCACAGAAGTAGCTGTGGTTTTCTTCTGCATATCCTTTCTTTGTAAACTTTTTGTTGATCTGTTTATTTCAAGGAGTGAGCTGGGCATTGTTAGATAGGGACTTTTGTAAATTTAATCAGCTTTAATTTTAAAATAATCAGCTGTATATTGTTATCACCTTTGCTGTAATTGGAAGGCTATTTCAAACTTGACTGACCTTAGTAACTACATACCTTCTGATTTACAGTCTGGATTAATTTGTCATTGGATTATATCCATTTTGTGGATATAATCTGTGGACTGATACGTTAGCGCTTTTGATCTGGTATCAAGTGTAGCAGCACTCTAAAACAAATGGGTCCAGAAAAGTGTCAAAGTGCAACACTGAATGTTTCCTCTTTTGACCACTACCTATACTAATCTTTCCTGTAATGGCTCTTGGTTTCTTCCCATGAATTTTAATCTTGACCTTTCTAAGTGAAAATTAAAATGCACATTTTGAGTATTAACACTGAACTTCATAGAGGTGTCCTTTTAATGGAGATGAAGATGTTTTCAGGTATATTTTCATAAGATATTTTTTGAAATTCATACCTTTAACAGTTTGTTCTGGGTTTGGTCTTACTCTGTTATATCGGTACAGCTATTAAAGGAGCCATTATTGTATGACAGATTGCTGAAGGGAATCTTTTGTGTTTGACGGAGTCCTGGTTCACAAGCAAAGGTGACATACTTGAAAAGATTGCTGTATTTCACCTCTTTCTGTATTCTTAAATTAAAAAAAAATACAAAACCAATGTGTAGATTATTAGAAAATACCTTGGTGTCTTCTAAGGTGTGTACTTGATTTTGATACTAGAAGTGTTCCAAGAGTGGACTTTGTGAAGCTGAAAGAGAAAAAGTAGTTTGTTGGGTGTGACTGTTTTATAAAACAGTACATAAATAAGTAATTTAAAAAAAAGTTTCCAAACTGCTTAGTTAAATAGATAACTTGAAAAGATGAGTAAGGCCCTTGTGGAAAACCTCTGCCGTATTGTTTCCTTGTGGAACATTTCTTCTCTTTGGAAAGAATAGCATGTGCAAAGATGATTCGACTGATTTTAAGTGGACAGAGTTAAAAATAGGTTTTGCCACAAAGTGAGGTGCATTACAGTGCTGTACATTCGTACTGTCATCATCCCTGAAACACGAATCAGGATATCAAAGAAGGCATATTTTTTTTTATCAAGTAAGCTTAAAAGTACAAAGTCCTTTTGATGCTGAAAATCTATGTTCCCTGGTTGTGGGGGAAGTGTAGTAGTATGAAGGGAAGAAGTTCTAAGGGCAAGTAGGTAAGAGGTGTTAATATTTTTGTATACCATATTGGATTCATGCTTCCTGTATGTACAGGAAAACTGACATTTTTAAATATATAATTAGAATTAATAAACTTGATGCACAAATTGCTGAATGAAAGTTTATGAAATAGAATCCTAGGCAGATGCTATTTCACTAATGTATTATTTCATCATTTAGGTTGGAAGAGACTTCTGGAGGTCATCTAATCCATCTCCCTGATTAAATTAAAGTAAGAGCAATTTATTAAAGGTTGTTCCAGCCCTTAGAAAGTTTCTGGGTAACCTGTTTCTTTGTTTGATTACTGTCATAATGATGCCCCCCAATAAAAACCCCACCCACTCACCTTAAGCAAAGTAGACTTGACTTTCCAACTTGTCTGTTGCTTCTTGTCCTGTCATTGTGCACTATCCAGAAGAGTCCAGTTCTGTCTTTTCTGCACCCTTCCAATTAGATAAGTGTAGACAGCAATATGGATTCCTCTGAGAGGTTTTTTTTTGTGTTTTTTTTTTTTTTTTTTTTTTTTTTTTTTTTTTTTTTTTTTTTTTTTTTTTTTTTTTTTTTT
>JAVHNF010046584.1:6573-19610 GCA_034783455.1 Micropsitta finschii
AAGTTGTGAATGCTCCATCCCTGGCGGTGTTCAAGGCCAGGCTGGACAAAGCCTTGGGTGGCATGGTTTAGTGTGAGTTGACCCTGCCCACTGCAGGGGGGTTGGAACTTGATGATCTTAAGGTCCTTTTCAACCCTAACTATTCTATGATTCTATATCAGTTTTCAAGAAGCAGCTTTGCACTTTGGATCACTAATATATTTCGTTTTGCTTCCTCAAGTACCTCTCTAAGACTAAGAGAATCCTTTGGTGGTAAACAGAACTGTGAGGATTTGAAGCTCTTTAAGCCACTGATCCATCAGCATGTAATTTATGTAACTGCTTGAGGAGATTCTCATAAATTCATGTTTCCTTAACTAAACTCATCTGCTTGGTTTTCATTTCCTTGTTTTCACAGTTGTAGTAAATCATATTTCTAATACTACTGAATTTCAAGTACAAAATGGAACTCAATTCTTTTAACTTAGTGTAAGGAAATAATTGCTATTGACAGCCCTGTTTTCAGGGACAACTGAAGCAATGTGAAAGATTAAATTCAGGCAATAGGAGTGAATATTAACAAGGGATATATTCAAAGTTATTTAAGAAAGTAGATGCATCTTTCCAAACTGCTTTTTGCTGTGGCAAAAACATTCAGAAGTCAGTTCTTGAACTCATTTTGGTGAGATAACTATTTCACTGTTTTCAGCCATTGCTAACTCTAGTTCTGCAAACACCTTCTTCTGGAGATCTGCACCTACGTCACATTTTATCAACTCAGATGGAGGAAAAAAAGTTCATTATGAGCTGCAATCTAAATGGTTATGAAAAGTGTAGAATATTGAAGTCTAAATTTAGGAAAAAAAACAACCCAACACTCAAGCCAAAATTAACCTCTACAAAAAGCAACAGTGCTCTCTCACCTGGAATCTTCTTGTAGAAAGGGCAGTGCTTTTTTCTTGGTCCTTCATCTGCAGTAGATAATACTTTAAACTTTTTATTCCACCTTTGTTGGCCATGAGAATTTACACCTGCAAAGGCTCCATTTTTTGTTGAACTTTCAGTACCTGTTTCTACACCTTCCACAGACTCTTCAGCTTTCCTTTTTTCCTTTCTGGGCCTCTTTCCATTGGGAGTTACTGAACTTGATATCTGCTTTCCCGCACTCAAACACATTTCTTCTTTGCTTTCCTCTTTTACTTTGGGTTTTAACCCAAAAAAAACACCAATGTCCATTTGTTTGAGTTCTTTGGCAGGACTGGATTTGGCATTAGTACTTGCTAAAGAAAGAGACGTTACTGTTTTAGATTTGGGGCTGGGAAAGCACACAGCAGCTGTATTAAAGTTTCCTTCTTTCTCCACTACTGACTGCAAACTCTCCTGGCAAGCTGTTTTTTCAACTGAATTGGAAGGCATTTTATCTGCATTAGTTAAAATGTTACTTGGCTCCCTCAAAGCCTTACTCTTCTGAGTCAGAAGAGACCTAGCACCTTCTCTAGCTAGCAGTGACGATGTTTCAGTAAAACTCAGGTATACAGAATCCAAAGCACAAGCACCAGTATCTTCTGACTCTGTATCAAATGATTTAGCAGCAGAGGAAATCAATTCAGACTTTTCAGCCTCCTCCCACTTAAAAGGAGAAGAGGATCCACTGGCTAGTGCCTCTTGCTGATGCTGATTATTTACACATGTTGAATTACAAAACTTCCTGCTCCTGTGACTCTGAGAAACAGATTTTACAGCATGATCTAGATGATCCAATGGCTTAAGTTCCTCACAGTGTTTGTTTTTAATTATAGAATGCCTTGGTTTGGTTTGCTCATACTGAGGCTTCTGCTGTAAGAAAAGTCCATCAAATGTTTTAAACATCATAGAATTACACTCTTCACCTTCAGAGTTACAGTCTCTGAATAATTTCTTTTGTGATATTTTCACTTTCTCTTCCTCAGTTTCCTCTTCACTTTCCTCAATAGTGCTCAGTGGAGAATAAGAAATTTCACATTCACTGAAGTCTGCTTTTGACTGTAGTAAACTGAGCTGACTTGTATCTTTCTCACTACACAGATCTTCTCCTGTTCCACTTTCTTGAGCAGATAAAAAGTCATAAAATTCAAAATCACAACTATTATCTGTTGTCTCCGTATGCTGAAATGTCTCTTGAGGCATCTGAACATGTGCAGAAGAGGAAGAATTTTCACTGATTAAATTTAGAGACTTCATTTGTGGTGAATTCTGAACTCTCAAGGTACAATCATCATTTGGGATATTTTTTATGTTCTTAGATGGTTTCTCACTCTGTGAGATTTGCTCTACTTGACCTGGGGAGCAGCTGAGCTTTGGAGCAGCAGAACATGTCGTCTTCCTCTCCAAAGTGTTCGACAAATAGTTTACAAGATAATCTCCGGCCCTGCTTGCTGCAAGTAGAAAATGGCTGTAACGCTTGTAGTGAGATGGAATGGTGGAACTGCACAGTAAACCATCAGGACACTCTGAAATGAGTTAAGCAGAGAAGTTTAGTATCTTTGCTAATATAGTTGGCATAATTATTAAAATAAAAATCACACATGAGACAATTTTTCTTATAAATGCAGCTATAGAACAGAATGCACAAGTAAGAAGTATGACCTCCTGCCCTGAGATGGCTAGAAAGGAGAATGCTTCCAACCTAAAACCAAACAGCTGCTGCTGATATAGCCCTCTAACAACATGAATACCTAACCCTGTTTCAATATTGTGCTAATGTAATCATATGGATTCTAGTTTCAAACTGTCTCACACGCAAGCAGTGAGCTTGGAGCAGCAGCACCAGAAAAGGCCAGTAGACATGTTTCAAAATAAACCAGATCTTGGTTCTGAGTCAGCCTGAAATTCAATTTCAAATTGCCTGCTGGGTCACACATTAAAGAAAAAAAAAAAAGCTCATGGTTTTACTTCAGTGAAAAAAGTATTCAGCAAAATATCTGGCTATTCCCTAGGCCTTTTTTGTTGAGAGTTTGCTGTCCTATTGTGAGAGGATTTTAAGGTGAATATGTCAATCAATCAGAGGGATTTTTCATCTGTTAATTATGGGTGTAAGAGATGGAAAAGAGGTGTTAACCATCTGCCTTATCTTAAACTGCTGCCAAAATCAGGATTAAAGTACTCACACTGAAGTGAATTTAAGTTCTCTTCAGTCTTGAAGAAGAAACTTCAATGGAACTTACAAAGATATAAAAAGCAAAGTGATTCTGCTACCGAAAAGAGCCTTTACTCAAGTTTCCAGGCTGTTTCAAAAGCTACAAGGTGTGCTAAGAACATAGAATCATATAAACCAACCAGGTTGGAAAAGACCTTTAAGATCATTAACTCCAACCATTTACTCCAGGGACTGCCAAGACCACTGCTAAACCATATCATTGAGGGCCTCATCTACACATAAATTGGACACCTGGATCTATTTGGACCTGGTATTTCCCCACAGGAAACTAGCAAATGGAATGCATCAGGTTTATTCCTCTTGAACAGAAGTCAAAAACAAAACTGTGTTGTCATATGACACAGGAACGATCATGTATAATTCTGTATAAAATTTCTAAAATATACTAGATCAGTATATTTTAGTAACATACTGATAAATAGACCAGTAAATTAGCATAACAGACTGCAGCTTCCAACCATCCATACACAACTGGGCAAATTATACAGCAACATGGATACAGGATAATAAGATTTATACCTAAAGAGAAAGAAATTCACAGTCAGAAGTAGAACCTTCTTAAGTGAAGGAGAGTTTTGCTGACACTGACTTAGTAATTGAAACAGGCTCCATTATTTTAAAATGGTATGCACCTTCAATTTCTTCAATAAACTATCAAAACCTGAGCTTGCTGAACAACCATAAATCTTTGTCACTGCTCCACAGAGATTAGGTTATGATGCGAGATATTCATGTCAGACTTCCATGTTCTTCACAAACAACAGAGAATTTCATGCAAAAATAGTACTGATAAATGATCACTAACAACATTCTAAAAATCATACCGGCTCCCTCAGACTTTGAACTAAATATGAAAATCCAAGTTTTACAGCAACGTTATGTGAGAAGCCTTTTAACTTTTCCCTGAAGGCTTTTTTCTTACCCCGTGCATACCTTTTTCATTGGATCCTGGAGTATCCAAACACTCAGCAACGTGCCATCGAGGTGTCTGGACCAATAGCAAAGAAAAAGGCATCTGGCAGCTTGGGCAGTATCCATCATAAACAGGCTTTGCATTTTGTGAGCTCTGGTCCGTGAGGCTGCTTGTGCTTTCCTGGGAATGCACACTACTGTCATCTTTACATGGATCTGCATCCTCGTTTGGCCTTGATGCCTGCTCAGTTTTCTGAAGGGCATCAGTTTTTTCTACAGACTTTTTTCTTTTTCTGTTGGTCTTCCTTTTCGGCCTGTACTTACCATCACTCACTGTCTGCACAGGTGTCAAGATGCTTTCCGCATTACTCTGATGCTTTTTCTTCCTAATGGATTTGTACTCCCAAATGTCCTCTTCCAATGAGATATCATCAGACATGGCAATGCAGGAATTATTTTCCTTTCTTTTAAGCAACAGTTCCCAAATGTACCATTCCCTCTGCTAATATGTTTTCTCTTCTGTCCCCTCTTCACTATCTGAAGAAAAGCACCTAAATTCATTTTGAAAATGCAACAAACCACACAGCAGTCCGTGATGGGACTCAAGCAAGGTGAATCCTAAAAGTCATTTAATGAGCGTCTCTTTGAATACTTGAAATTACTCCTTTTAAACAGAAGCTTAAATAAGATACAGCACGATGTACAGGGTGAGCCATTTTCCTCAGCGCCCCTCACGTAAGCGCTCAGCCAGGCCCGGCCCTAGGAAGGTGAAGCCCCTCCAGAACCGCTCCCTGACTGCCACATCGCTGTCCCGAAGAGGGGTGATTTTAAACGAAAACGACGAAGCGTTCAGCGGCGGGATCGCTGTCGGGAGTCACAGCACGGAGAAGGACAACACCGGCCTGGGGCTGCCGGTCGGGCTGCCCCCCACTCCTGCGCTGAGGTCCCACCGCAGGCAGCTGCCGCCTGCCCGGAGTCTCCCTTGGGTACCTAGGGCAGCTGCCGCCCCCAGCCGCCTCCCCTCAGCTTCCCGCCGCTACCGGGGTCGCGGGCGGCCGCACCTCCTCAGCCCTTCCCGCCGCGGCAACACATTCGCTTCCGCAGCTTCGTCACGGAGGCTGTCGCTCAGCATTTTGCATATTTCATAAAATCCTCCCCTTAAAAAAAAAATCCCACAGTTTAAATTATTGGTGCTTTGCTTGAAATTTGTCGCGATATTCCTCGGTCTTCATATCTATTCCGCTTACAAATAAAAATGGGAACAAGGAGGGAAAAGCGGGCTGTGTGGAATCTGCTAAGCCGGAAACACAGCTGGGGATTCTCTTTACGAATATGCTTCTGTGAACATCAAAGCTATGTAAGAACACGCCATGAATGAGAAGGTCCCACTTTAATAAACGAGGTATTGCTTGTTTGTGCTTAGGTATTATTATTATTATTATTATTATTATTATTATTATTATTATTATTATTATTATTATTATTATTATTATTATTATTATTTACAACTTTCTTCGCTGGCTTTGAGGGACGTGCCGAATGTGCGGCGGTGAAACAGCAGGCCGGTAAACAGCTACCGGTCTGGGCTCGTCCAGGAGCTGTCATGGCGGCGGAAGGGCTGGCGGGGCTCCTGCCCGCCCAGACCCAACTGGAGTACGCCTTGCTGGACGCCGACACTTCCCAGGAGAAGGAGAACTTGGTCTACCAGTACCTGAAGAAGATGGACAGCCGGGAGCGGGACCTGACGGTGCCCGAGCTCGGCGGAGGTGGGTGGCAGGGCAGGCCCCGCGGCGGAGCGCGGTGTGACTGCAGGGCCCCTCAGCAGAGGTGGCTGAGTTCTAGTGCTCACCGTGTGGCGTCTTCTGTCAAGTCCCGCTGCCTGTGAGGGCCGTTTAATTATGGCCCCGTTAGCCACTTTGTTGTTGTTTGGTTGGTTGGTTTTTTTTTGGCACTTCTGGTTACAGTAAATGTCACTCCTGAAAGCACCAGGAGCAAAGGACGAGAAAAAAGAATCCCTTTATACATGCTCCCCCTGTTACTGATTGCAAAAACCTGTTCTTTAAAGCCTGTCTTCTAAACCTCTGCTAGTTTTGTTAATTTACATACCTTTTAATTTTTTAATAAAGCTTTCTGTACAGTATGCTGATATCTCTCTTCTCTGGTCATAACAAGAACCTTATCAAGTCTCACAGCCTTATCCCAAGTTCCCTTGGTCTCACTGCAGCCACTTGGGTTTCCCAGTGCTCTCTTTTCATGACTTACCTGTGCTTGTCAGATTCTGTGTCCCTGTTAACACAAACTGTCCTGGAGATGTCATCCTTCACTGTTGTGCCCATTTCTCTTTCACACATTTCTGAATCTCTTTTTCTGCTAAATGTGAAATCAAAGGTTAAGTCTTGTAAGATCTTGCAAGTCCTGCTCAGGTTCTTTTAACCTCAGTGAGGCTCTCTGCAGCCTTGCTCACATCTGTCTGCAAAGCAGGGATCTCAGAGGGTAAGCTTGTGTCATGGGAACAAATTCTGACTTCTAAACATTGGAGCAAAGTGAAGGCTCTTTCTGTCTAGATTTGGACCTCCAAGTTGAATTTTCACTTTTGTATTTCTCACTGTTTCACTTTCTGTGTTCTGCCAAAGCTTTTTTTCTCCTCTGAAAAGAGCTCACATAGCTAGTCGATGCTTTTTACTTTCAGTATATTTTATGAAAGGTATTTTAATTCTAGTGAAAAGAGGAACAATGCCATAAAATAAATACCCCACTCTTTTAAAATGTAAATAGCAGAACCCGTATACCGTGGAAGTAATGCATATAATTGCTAATTGTTATAGTCACTAAATCTGAAAGTGTATGCATCCATTTCTGTTTATAAATATATGGAGGCATAGCTCAATCCTCCTCCTAGTGAAACTGAAAACAAGCCTCCTGCTGGCTTCAGCAGCAATAACCTCGCCTGGGACAGTAAGAACTTTATGTGCTGAAACTGTCAGAGTGGAAGTTTTGAGGATTTTTAGATTAGTCAGCATACATTTTTTTTAAAAAATAGGCCTTCAGAAATTTAGTTCAGCTTTGCCTTACATCACATCTGTCTTTCCCTGTGCCCTTTATTTTCAGAAGTGTTAAGTGATAAAAATGGCAGACTATATTACAGGGTATTTATTTCTTAGGTTGAGATCAGTTTCTACTGCGATCAGAGTAATAGCAGTTACCTGTGAGAAAAGAATGCTTTCATGCTTCAGATCAAGTGGTTAAAATAAATGACCAGGATTGCTGCCAGGTATATCTGAAAAGGCTGTATTTCTTCCCATGTAAAGGGATTAATTTATACCTGTCACCTCCAACTTTGAAAATCAAGATCAAAACTGTAACCACAAAAATATTTCGATCATCTCTTTTCGGAGTCCTTTACAAACATGTTGGAAAATAACTAAGTGTTTAACAGTTCTTTAGTTTACTACCATTTATGTGGGGTTTAAATAATTGTTACCCATATGACATTATTAGGGGTTGAATAAAATCATGTTTTTAAATGTATAAAAATAGTTCTGAGGCTTGTATGTTCTTTCACTTTAAAGGTATCTATTAAAATATATACACTGCACTGTCATTACATTAATTTTATACATTTAATACATTCAATGTATTGCATTAAATCTCATGAATAGTAAAACTTTTAATTCTTCACTATGAGGTTGGTGAGACACTGGAACAGGTTGCCCAGAGAAGCTGTGGCTGCCCCATTCCTAGCAGTGTTCAAGGCCAGGTTGGATGGGACTTGAAGCAACCTGGTCTAGTGGAAGGTGTCCCTGCCCGTGGCAAGGGGTTGGAACTGTCTGAGCTTAAGGTCCTTTCCAACTCAAACTATTCCATGTTTCTATGAAGAATCATGGAACATACAGATGAGTTGGATAAATATAGGATTTTTGGTTTGCTTTTCTACCTGCTTAGAAAGGGATGTTGAACTTTTTAATTTCTCTAAGGCTAAGTGCAGCAGGAATGTTGTGTGGTGGTGTGCAAATTCACTCTAAGTGTCTGGCTTTCTCTACTCTTCCCCTAACTGGCTATCACTGTTCTCTGAATTCCAGATCTACAATGGTTAAACACTGAAGGTCCTATCTCTCTTCACAAAGACCTTTGTGGAAAAGTTGTGGTGTTGGATTTCTTTACTTATTGCTGCATCAACTGCTTGCACCTGCTGCCTGATCTCCACGCATTAGAGCACCAGTTCTCTGATAAAGGTAAAAGTGCTTTGGCTCGCTTGGAATAGAATTTCCTGGCACTGTTGACGGTGGAGTAGCTGAGTCACTTTGTTGCTGGTTACTAAACAGCTGGCAAAATTTCAGGGGTGCCTAAAAATGGCTTATAATCTTTTAAGTAGCCTAATAAAGGTGACTGCGTGTACTCCCGTTACATTTTTTAATGGGGTTAAATAAGGTATCTGTTGTGTCTGTATAATTAAAGAAACAGGATATGTGCTCAAACCCCAAATCTGATATCCTCATAAATAAGGCTATTTGCAAAAAGCTACACGAGGATGTAAGATACGGGTTCAAAGTTAATACAAGTACATAACCCTCTGCACTTGACTTAAGGACTAACTCTGGGACTAACATAGACGGCAGAATGGATGCAGTTAAGATCATTTGGAGGTTTTTTCCATTCTAACGGAAATAACAAAATATGTAAGCTTGGTTTAGAAAGAGGGTTTTTTGCATTAGCATCAAGTTATGCATTATTAGTAGTCCTGTGTTCTGGAGAGGGACTTGTAGGAATAGGTACCAGCCTGCTGCAAGGCGCCTGTCCCTTGAGGATGCTGCAGCCCATCATAACTGACTCTGTTATGGTGGCCGAGCCTCCTTGTAATTCTGTGCTAAAATGTCAAGAGATAAGAGACAGAAATAGCACAGGCCTTCCTGGCAGAAGCATGAGCTGCAGCACGTTGAGTGGGCAGGATTCATCAGCACTGGGGCTGCTGCTGCTCGCCAGCTCTACAGGGGGAGGGCGCAGTGCTGTGTAAGAGGCAGGCGTGGACAGCTTCGTGTTCAGTCCAGAGCATCTTGCGTTTCAGCCAAGAGATTTTGTGTGAAGAGCCTCATTCTTTTGCATACTTCCTTTCTGAAACAAACCAAAAAAGAGCCCTTAGAGAATACAGTCATACATATATGTCATAAAATACAGTAAAGTAATAGTTGACAGCCATGAGGTGAATTTTCTTTTTGCTTATTCTCCTCTGCTGTGTAGGTAATTGTGGTATTAGATCATAGTGGAAAGCATATGAGTATTTATGTTTCACAGTCATGCAGCAATGTAAAATCTGAACCAATCATACTTTTTTAATAATGAAAAATCGGTAAATTATATTCTGAAAGGAAAGGATGGTAGTTTTGATCTATATTGCAGAAAGGCAGCTAGAGTTTTATCTGTTCTTCTGATAAACACAGGACTTCCTTTTATATGCAGTCAGTCTTGCTTTTATCTGAGTATGTATTTATAACATTGCTGTTAAAAATAATATAGCACACTTTAAAGAAGGGGCTGTGTAGGCTTCAGCATCTATAATAATACTGTTCATCCAGGCAGAAGTCATTTTGTGCTTATTAGCAAACAAAAACTCAACAGCCAGAGTTGAATGGCCATCTCCCACTCATCCTAGGCCTCAAAACCAAGAAAGCAAATAGCTAAGGGGAAGGTTGGTGTCTTCCTTCCTTTGTCTTTCCAGCAACACACTGAAAGAGGTGCAGAGGTGTAGAGAGCCACGGGGCTTTTGTTTTCCAGTTTCTCTGCTTTTAATGTTTGTTTCATATGAATTTTATGCTGTCAAAATCTCTGTTGCTAAGAATTTGTTTTGCCTATTCTATCCTTAAAATAAAATCATCAAACTTGCTGCCTTCCGCAACGTGTAGAGCTGAGGTGAGCCCTGCCTGCTCTCAAACGAGACAGGGAAATAGGTTTGATGCATCAGTTCACTGCGCTTCTCTGGGAGACTCAGGGGAGTTTGTCATGTCCTTTAATGCATCCCCTCTCCCAAATGTTTTGCCCACCTTTAAAACATTACTAAAAGTGAGAACCCCTGAGGCAAACTGTTTTGTTATTAGTGATAACACAAGATTCAGGAAAGGATCCGTGTCATTTCTGCAATGCTTTGTCAATGAATGAAGACATCCAGCAGGCAGGAACAGGCAGGAACAGCCCATATAGGGGGTAGGCTATGGCTCTCCTCCCCTTCTTCCTTCTCCATATGCATCTTTCTTTGCTCTTCAGTGGGCCAGGGCATCTGCCAGTGTCAGGAGTGGAGGCACAGGCACTTGTGGCTATTGAATCATTAACCTCCCATGTTAACACATCCTTTCTAACCTGTGTTGCAGAACCCGGCTTTCAGGCATCATCACTCTTCCGTGTGGTGGGTGCAGAGAGGGGTGAGGGAGATGACCTCCTTCCACATGGATGATGAAGTGCTTCCAAAGTCACTGGTGATGCTAGTGGTCAGGGACACTGGGAGAGGGGTGTGCTCAGAGGTAGCCAAGAATGGGATGACTGTACCGTGTTTAATCATACTGAAAGGCAGCATGGGGCTTTGCAGAAGATGGGAGAGGATTATTTTGAATGTTTGGTTTCCTGTGGGAGTAGGGCTTGTGCGATAGTTTAATCTTAAAAATATGAGAGAAGTGTTTGGGGACAATTTGCCCTGACAGCATTGTAGGTTGGGAGTGCAGTCAGTAATAAGACTAATAAG
The DNA here is from genome assembly GCA_034783455.1 of Micropsitta finschii. Taxonomy (NCBI): domain Eukaryota; kingdom Metazoa; phylum Chordata; class Aves; order Psittaciformes; family Psittacidae; genus Micropsitta; species Micropsitta finschii. Next base: position 17,388 of record JAVHNF010046584.1, read on the forward strand.
ATATGGAGAGCACATTGAACTCTCTTTTTTTGGGTCTTTGTTCTGCCCTCTCACAGCTTGGGAACTTCTGCTACACCAGGGACGTGGCCAACTGTTGTTGATGAGCATCTCTGTGATGCTACAGCTGAAATGGGGCTTGTGCTGTGCCATATTTCTTGTCAAATTGAAACTCTTTAGACTAACCCTGCTTTGGCCACTCTTAATGTATGCCACCTCCTGTTTAGAAAACAACAGCAGTGTCCTGTGGCAGCTATGTCCTGCCCATGAACACATGAGGAGGATTCAGAGTGCACCAAAGTGACAACAGGGGCACAGTCTGGGCCAGCTGAGGGTATGTTCCCAGTGGGTGATGTTTTTCAACTCTTTCTAGTTCTTAATTTTTCATCAAATGAGACTTAAAAATTCTGGGAGTTATTCCAGTTACTCCAGCCTCCTTAATGTGTTTCGGATTTTTGGTATTCTAGTTAGACTTTATACAAAATAGAAGTTTAAATTCCCTCAGCAATATGAATCATGTAGTGCTTATAGTTTCTGCACTAGGATGCTGCCCTGTCAGAGGGGCCCTTTCCTGTTTGATCACTTGAGAATGAATTCTCTGGTTATGAAAATTGTGATGAAAGTGGGCTTTTTTAGGATCTTGGATGTAGGAGAAGCGTTTTTGTTTAATCCTCTCCACAGCTATTAGAGGGAAACTTTTTATTGGTTCAGGATAGGGGTGAAAAGAATCAGCTCACATTTAAAATGAGAGATCATGGGAAACTGGATAGAGTTGTGGTTCCTCAGCTGCTCTGATGCTTTTGATGAACATGTGCTTCTTTGATGAGTCAACTCATGACTTAAAGGTTTTGGGTAGTGACTCCCTGACTCAGAGATTCCTTTTCAGTGCTGGTGAAATAAACTGGAGCCAAACACAGAGCAAACACTGTGGTGAACCTCAGGTTGTCTCATTAGCATGTAAACCCAGAGCGATGGGCAGCATGCAGATAAAGACCAGAGTGAATCTCAGGCATAATGGTAAGGTTACTTATGGTTTTTTGCTGTGTCTCACCCCACCCCAAGAGGGTTTCTTTGGCAGATGAAATGCTTTAAAAGGTGCCTTGGTAGCAGCATTTCACTTTCTGAAGTCATGTAGCCCCATGAAAGTAATTGTACGGGGAGATCCTGACCATTGTAGTGTTCAGTATCCTAGCTGCTTAGTAGCTTTGTCTGAATGAACTTCAAACAAACACAGTTTTGGTTTTTGTAGCTTTTATTTTTTCCCCAGTAATTAATGAAGGAAAGTGAGTAATGTGCTACTTGGCAGATCTGCTCTTTAGGACTGTGACTCAGTTTTGGTGGGAGGTGTGAGAAATCACTACTGTAGTAAGCAGCAGTATCGTAGCACCTCAGCAGAGATGTTTTTGAGAGTGTTGCTGGAAGGGAATTGTCTCTTTCCTAGGAAGAAGAACTCAAGAAACATCATTCAGATAGCTTTGCTTCATTGACCTGGTGCAAGTATTATGCAGGATAATGGTTTGCACTGATGGAGTAGCTATATTACTTCACTTTAGGTCTGTCAGGTATGACTATTTTCTTCTCTGCATGCCATGAATATATTTACCTTTCCCCTCTTTCTTTGTTTATTTACTTTCTTTTCACACACAAGAAGCAAAGAGAAACAATTTTGCCAGTAACAAAAGGTCTTGCACAGAAGCTCTGTCCCGGCCACTGTGCTTCCCGATGGGCTCCGGCCATGGAGGGCTTTTGCTGATTCTCCCTTGGAGTGTGGGGGATGCACTGTGTTTTTACTCAGGCTTGATGTGAGGTGACAGCTCAGAAACCCTCATGGCTCACTCTGGTCCCATGCTGCCTGTGCCCCTTGCTGTTCACAGCCACCTGGCCAGCAGCAGTTCAGCCAGCCCATTGCCATAGCCCCTATGACTACTTGACATTGTCTCTCTGCCCCATCACCATCACCCTTTGGCTCCAGGAACACTTCCATATGGGGTGGCTGAGTGCCTGTGGTACAGAGCTGTTTCTGAGCAACCCCAGGTGCTCCCTACCCATTTTTAACTATTGGAGCAGAGGTGGACCAAATAAATGGTCAATGTCCAAATGGAGATCAGTTATATGTGGTGTTCCTCAGGGGTCTGTATTGGGGCTGGTACTGTTCACCCCTCCAGGGGCAGTGAAACTCCCTTTATCTCCCAGAGACCCATTCCCTAGGGAGCAGCCGAGCATCAC
>JAVHNF010046588.1:0-11422 GCA_034783455.1 Micropsitta finschii
TAGTGTGAGGCATCTCTGCCCATGGCAGAGGGGTTGAAACTAGATGATCAACCTTTCCAACCCTGACCATTCTATGATTCTATGATTCTATGATGCAAGAATAAATCTTAAGCACTTAATGTGAATCCAGCATTGTGTGTGCTGATGCATTATATTTTAGTTTGATAAAGTACCATCTGATGTTTTAGGAAGAAAATATTGAAAAGCAATTTAATTTTTTATGCTGGCGTATTCTGTGTGTGTAGCATAACTTCGTTTGTTTCATCTCCCTGAAAAAATAGTTGTGATTATTAGGTTGTCTTATTTTATTAACAAGAAAAAGGAACTGTAAAATGACAATCATTTACATGAGTTTCATATAAAAGTTTGAGGTTGAAAGCTGAAGTAGAGATCAAGGTGGCTTTTAGTATTTTTTTATTACAGATAAAGCACCTTTTGTGGTGTTTTAAGACACTGTGTATTTGCACCATTATCTTATAAAACTGTAAGTTTTAAGTAATAGAAATAATATATTTTATTAATTTGTAAAATGATATTTTTGATGTTCCTACAGTGACATTAAGCCTCTTAACTGATTTTTTTTTTCCATGAAACTTTTAAGAAGTGCTTGACAACTGTACAGCTCCTAATGCAATAAGATCATTACCTCTGATCCAGATTAGTCCTCTCCAATCTATTAAAGCTATTTATCATTAGAATAAATGTTTTTTGGGTTCATGGTTTTTTGGGTTTTATTTGTTGTTTTTTTTTTTTTTTTTCATCAACAGACATCAGCTTCTGTGGTTCAGAATGCCAGTTTATATTGTTTCAGGAGTTACTATTTCAGAGGTCCTGGGCTGTGCTACATGGGCATATACAGACACTGAAGGATGACATGCATGTTTTAATCACACCCAGAATTCACAGCAGGATGTCTGGGGAGGATGCATCCAGGGAATGATATGAATCTCTGAAGAAAAGACTGCACGCTCTGAGAATCACAGTGACCTTTGTAGAACATCGAATCTGTGCCATTACTCTCTGTCACACATTATATCACAACCAGGCTCATTGCTTGTAAAATTTTAAGTTAAGAACTTCAATCGTTTGTAGCCATAGACCACAGACTCAAAAGAAAGTGCGAACCTTACCAGTAACACAATACGATTGAATGCAGACTTCCATCTCTCTGGTCCCAAGAAATTTTTAAACATATGTTTTAAATTTCAAAGAAAAATGAGGAGGCTGCTTTACAGTCTGCCACCAAAGTGCACTATAGCGACACAAAAAGGGTGCATGATGTGCTCCGCATGGCATGGAAGCATAGATGTCATGTATGCATGCAAAGTCTGATAAATCGGTGCTGAAGAGTAGTACTTATACAAAGAATATAAATTTAATATTATCTCCTCTAAATCATCCTACTTCATCAGCTGCTCTTAGGGTTTCTTCTTGGAGTGAAATGGTGTCTAGCAAAAGAAACCAAGATATCGAGTCAGTGTCCTGCATTCAGCAGTAGCAGTCATTTTTCTTCTTCTTAGTAGCTGGTGCAGTGCTGTGGTTTTGAATTTCAGCCTGGGAACAGCTCTGATAACACTGATGTTTTTAGTTGCTGCTCAGTAATGTTTACTCTGACCCAGGACTTTCTGAGTCTCATGCTCTGCCAGGGAGAAGAGGAAGCTGGGAGGAAGCAGAGGCAGGATACCTGACCCAAACTAACCAAAGAGGTATTCCGTACCACAGCATGTCATGCCCATTATATAAACTGGGGGCAGTTACCCAGAAGGGCTAGATCACTGCTTGGGTCAGGCTAGGTACTGGTCAGTGGGTGGTGAGCGGTTGTATTCTCTTCCCTTGTTATTTCCCTTATTGTTGTTATTACCGGTGATAGCAGTAGTGGTTTTGTGTTTTACCTTAGTTACTGGACTGTTCTTACCTCAACCCGTGGGAGTTATGCTCTTTTGATTCTCTTCCCCATCCCTCCAGGAGTTGGGGGAAGAAGGGAAGGGGAGTGAGCGAGCAGCTGCATGGCTGACTGAGTTTAAACCATAGCACTTGGGTGTACTTGCTATTGGAAAGGTCTGTTTCTTAGCCTATGCAAATAAGCAACATCAGCTCCCCATTCAGCTTTCGTGACATTTAAAACTACAGCAAGTAAAACCCTAGAAAAGAAGATATCTATAATAAGAATAACAACATAACGTAACACAAGATAAGCAAGTATCTGGAAGTATCATACTGAATGTCAAAGCTATTCAGTAGCATCACCTGTAGGGCAAAAAATCCAAAAAGGCATGCTCATTATCTCTATAGTTATGATTTCCATAACACTCAGAAGACTGTAAGTCAATTCTAAAAATTAAATGTGTCTTCAGCAGTTATCCAGGATTTGCATTTAATTCAGTTTGAACAGTAGCTGCAGAGGTGAAAGAGATTGGTTAGCTCTGACCTCCTGTGGGTGAGAATCAGAACCACTATAAACAATTGGCTGAGCTAGTGACAGCAGTGAGATAGGCATAGGGCAAATAACAATCTTTAGTTCAAATTCTAAAGAAAAGTTTCAAAGCACCTTTTATCAGGAATTGGTGAATCTTTTATACATTGATCCCAGCAATATACACCCACGTAAGACAATGATGTATTAATTATTCTCCAGGTGTATACTGTAAAAAATTAATGTGTGTGATTACTACTGCAACATAAGTGACCTTGTTTCTAATGCTACTGGTTACTCTGATGTAATTGCTAGTCCTATCATCTCTTTTCTGAGTTATTTCTGCTGTACTGCAGAAATTTAGTTGTGGGTAGATATGAAAATGGAACTGAATTTACAGCATGTACTAAGGATTAGCACTCAGCTTTACAAGTTTCCCTTATTCTGCATTAGCAGTGACACATATGACTGTGTTGCTGTTATAATTTAAAAGACCATTTTAAGGTACACTGCATTTCTTTAATTTTCACTTACTGAATGAAAATGTCAAGGGTTGCCAAACTGCTAGTTTGCTTCTTACTGCAACACGGTGGAATTTGCAGTGCAATGTAACAAGTAACCATAAAATGGGAAAATCCTTTGTGTTAAAATCCTTTGTGTTAAACTGGAACATTGAAAATGTCTGTATCCTCCTTATGGACCTATATTTTTTTAAACTTAGATTAAGCAGAAAGATAGATTGTGAAATATTCATAGATTCTCATTGTCCATGACATTAGAAAGACAGCAGCTCTTGTTAAATACTGTTGGATATTGACTTTCTACTTCAGTTTTGAGAATTTTTTTCCTTTTAAAAATACTTAATTATATTTTTAATGAATGCATTGCATTTTTCTATTTGATAATCATAATAAAATTTTAAAATAATTTCTTATATGAATAAACAACTTTTTTCCCAGGGTTTGGCATGCTTCTTCATGTTCTGTAAGTATGTTTTGGATAAGGTTAACTTTTTGGTATGTGAGAACCACCTTACATTGAAGGGCATTACTAGGAAAGATTCTACATGGAATTGGTAGATGTCATCTACCTTAGAACACCAAGTTAGAGGTTGAAGTTAAATCAAGGTGTCAGCAATCTGTGTCAATTTACTAGTCAAAACACAAAATTTTGAATGCGGACTTACTAGACCAAATTTTATTTCCAGCCTTCAGTAGCCATGCACTCACAATTTTGCAGTTGCAGTTTTGCAGACACAGAGTACATGTGGGTACAATTTCCTGTCCTTTACTTTTTTGAGAGTCTGCCTGCTCTTACAAATTTATCTGCTAGGTCTCATCTATAGGGAAAGTGCACAGCTTTAACTTGAGATGTTAATTTCTAGGGATTTCAGGAATCCTTAATACATCTCTTTAGTTAAATTTATGCATCATAATTTTGACTAGGTTAGAAAAGGCATGGAGTTAGCTGAAAAAAAAAACCAAACAAACAACAAAAAAGGCACTCCAAAATCAAATTCAGGATGACAGAAATAAGTTACAAGAATATTGCTTTTAGGCCAGTTTGACAGTCAAAGACCCTATAAACAATTCTATATTGAATTATTAATTATTAATTATGACTTCCATATAATTGCTCATAAGCTTGATGTTAGCTATTCCCTCAAGTATCTTTAGAATCAAGGACTAAGTGTTCTGAATTCAGCCCATAAATTCAAAGGCAAGGGTAGAGTCCAGAGCTTGAAGAGTTTGTTCATCTAGCAGTAACAGAAATATATGGGCTTCATGCTTGTTTGTTTTACTTTCTTATGTATGTGTGCATGAAATTCTCCCTTGTTACTAGTTATTTCACAGTATGAAGTGTTTTTTAATTTGTCAAAATAATAAAAAAATATAAATCAGAAGTATTGCATGTGGTGAAGAGGGTTTGGGGAGTTGGAAAAGTCAAGAAAAGGACAATCAATATTTCTTTATCATATCTCTAGAGGCTTCTAAAGCTCTGTTTACAAAATATGAGATATTTTAAGACAGAAAAATGTTGCATATAAAGGGCATTAAAAAGGTGGCATTTGACAATTTTTATTAAGAGAAAGCATAGCATATATTTTCTTCTGAATAGCTTTATATTTGAATAATTCATTACACCCTCAGCGCACAAAAATGGTGGCTACTTCTAATGTTTTTACCCTTTGCATGAAGATGTAGAAAAGAAACATGAAAAAACAATAGTCCCTGGAAGATTCAGAGGACTAGATAATAGCAATATCGTGCTAGCAGTTTGCTGTCCATAGAAGTCAGGAGACAGAGCCAACAGATCTACTCATCCCAAGAAGTCCTACTGAACTTCCCAACCTGGTGTAGTGGAAGACGTTCCTACCCATGGCAGAGGTGTTGGAACCAGACGATATTTAAGGTCCCTTTCCACTCAGATCATTCGATGGTTCTATGATTTTCCTGTAGAAAAGCTGTAGTAAGTGGCTGCTTCAATGTGAGATGAGTAAATGGATGCTTCAGTGTGAGATGAAGATGTAAAAATGATGGGTACATCTTCATGGACTGTGATTCACTGGACTGTGGTTCACTGATGCTACTGTGACAGGTTTATTTTATATATAGCACATACGAAAGGGCACACATGTGCATTCTGGGCAACCTAAGAATGAATTCAGTATATTTATGTGTAGATGCTGCCAGTGCTGTCCTTTGTGTGGTTGCAGGAGTGTATAGATAATGCAAGAAGACATGATTTCATGTTTTCTTGCATTTAACTAGCTAGCTGTAAATTGCATCTTCTCCAGGGAGACATTTTCTGACTAATTTTGTCATCTCCTGGCTACATCTTTGAAAGTAAAAATGGTGCCAGAGTCCATTTGTTGCCTTTCATGCCAGCTAGCACAGTCTGGCCACATCCATAATAATAAAATAGTTTAGACCTCAGGACTGAGCAATCACATGCAATCTGCTTACTGTGAATGGTATCTGTCCTATGCCAATTATAAAATCATGGCCAGAAATAGTCTGGGAGATCTGGCCTTGCCTGCAATTCTAAAAATCTAACAGTGCAGGTAACTCTGTTGCTGTTACTGCAAGCACATCTGTACATTGCTTAAGTTTTTAGGGCACAGGCAACCTTAGAAGGGAATTCCTCTCACCAGTTTTAGAAGCCAGATTCAGCTGTAGATTAGAAAACCTGAGTTAAGATGCTGGCATATGAGCATCGACATGAATGCTGATTGTCTACACTCTAATTATGGACTGGTAAAATCAAGTTGATAGAGATATTGGAGCTATTCATCTTTTCGGTGAAGAGCAATTTGTCATCATTGACCACAGTCTGGGGGCAGTAAGTGCACTTCTTTTTTTTTCATCACAGTGTATAAAAGACACACGTATGGCAAATATGAAAGAAGCCCATGAGATTCTCATGCCTTTCTGGAACATCAGCTGGAGACCAGATAGGATACACTGGGATATTCCAAACAGCACTAGATGCCTTTTTTAAGCAGCTGAATCTAGCTTGGTCACTTCTAGTATGCATTTCATAAAATCTGTTTTATATTCTTGTTTGAGGATGGGATAAAATCAGCCTCTGGAAAATCATAATTCTTTCATACTTATGAGAACCTGGCATGATTTTACCATTGCTACCTGTTGGGTGACTTCAGCTTAAAAGATCTAGGATCTACAAGTAGGTAAGATCAAGCATCTGCCCATGTATTTGAACCTCACTATTACACTGAAAACAAGTATACACTATAATAAATTTGCTGATAAGAAATTAAAGATCTTTTGTAATTATCCTGCTTTCATTCCAATATATAAGGAGATAAGCTGTAGTCTGCAGGAGGTGATGGGAAAGCCAGACCTGGACATATTACAAAGGTAAGAATTAATTTCTGACTTTTTTACAATAGGGTCACCTTATGCAGTGTGATCTCCCATGTTATCATCTAAAGATCAGAGATTGTCTCATTGCCATTTATGAGAACATGAAAGGAACACTTCTGAGCAGTCTTCTAGCAGACTGCCTAGCTGATTAAATTCTATTCTTATGATGTCTTTTGGAAAGATTCACTGCTGAATTCAGATTACGGAGGGAATTTTTTGATGCAAATGATAGATTTCTAGGGTTTTGTTGTTTGTTTTTTTTTTTTTGTTTGTTTGATTGCACTTCAATTTTCTCCAGGATGAGTCTGGTTTGCCTCATTTCTTCCCCTACCCCTTTGAGGAGAAGGAATGAGTGAGCAGCTGGGTGAGCCAAGGCTAAACCACCACCATTTCAAACACATTTGAGATTAATATGAAGTATAATATGTACCCTTTACTAATGAATTCTAAGAAAGCATCCCTGACAATGTTACATATGTACCGAGTTTCTTCATGATTTCATAGATAACATTTTTAATGTATACTGATTACATTGCCTCTAGGCTTGACCCACTTGCCTCATACTTAGGCATCTTAGGCCACAAAGTACTCTCAGGAGAATCTGGTACTTCAGAAGGACATCACATTCCTGTAGGTTTTATGTTTTATATATTTGCATGCACATATCTTTCATATCTGATGATATCTGAAATGACACCATTTACCAGACGCTAACAGCTGGTAAACTTAATATCTCTTCAGACTCTTCTAACTGAACTGACTATATCTTTTTGGATTAAGCTAGCAAAAGTTAAATCATCTAAGTATGGACATTTGCATTTAGGTAACAATATCAAAGTAACTGTTAACCTTCACATCCAGTCCTTTGTGCTCTGGGCTCGATTTTCTGTCTGCTTTTTTTTGATGACTTTACTGATCTCAGATAGGAAAGTTATGAGGTCAGTACTTTCTTTAGCTTAGTGGTGCTTCAAAACTGAGTACCATTTATTGAAATAACTGAAGAAATATGGTTACAGTTTGGATGAGTCTGTCTTGGTTGCATATCACAGAAAACTTATTTTCTACATTAAAATACATTCTGGCAAAATTCACTCAGCTTTAGGCAGAATATTATGTACACGGATACTCTTTGTAGTTTAGAAGTTTGGGAAATACACTTTAAGAAAGTTAAAACTAATCATCTTTAATTTAGGCTCTAGGTCTTTTCAGCATTACTCATATCCTCATCATTATCTTACCTTACTGTGGTCTTTGAAAAGACATGGGGACTTTCTGAAGCAGTTTAAACTTACTTAGTCTTTAAAACGTCACTGGGATGCAGGCAAATATCCCTGTCTATCCACTCAGCTCCAGTTTTGCCTCACTGGTTGTTCTAACCAATGAACAAAGCAGGGAAGACAGGGCCAGGTGAACTGCCCACAGTGCGGGGAGCCTGCCTCTTCCTCAGCCCGCATTAACCACCTCTGCTCCCACTCCAGACCCCTTCCCAAGTCCTCAGTCCCCTCCCCACACCTCTGTGCTGCTTGTCCTGCATCACCCCAGTGCTCACAATTGATGGCACTCTAAGCACCACCCCATCTCACCCATGTGTACGGTGGCAGGGAGCACAGAGGCAGTGTCGAGGGAGGAAAAGTCTCTGAAAAGCAGCAGATTTAGCAATGTCTTGCACACAAAGCAAGTCCTAAAGCAGCAGCCAGGGAAGGAAGTGACTCAGCCCCAACATCCCCCCTTGTCCGTCTGCCCACCTTGGCACAAGGGAGGAGGCAGTGGGCAGCTCCAGCACTGGCACCCTCAGCCTGCTTAATGGCTCATCCACTGACAGCAAGGAGGAGGAATAGTGCTTGGTTTCATCCCAGCATCTGCCTGCCAGGCTTGCTCTTTAAACAGGCTGTCAAGCACAGATAGCTGTTGAATCAATATGGATTTTATTCTATAGCCCGTGCCTGGTAGCTGTCAATGACACTTCTGCTGGCATGGGGTGGGATGTGCCACTGTACAGAGGGATGGATCTGGGCTATGAGGGAGAGGATGGGTACCAGCGCTGACTCTTCAGTGCCAATCTTGGATGACTGTGAGAAAGCAGCCAAACAGGAAGACTTAAAGACATCTCTGTGTTGCCACTACCTGCCTCCCCAGCCAGTGCCAAGCATGCATGTTGCCAAGCACAGAGGAGAGTCTGGGTATACTACAGTTGGTCAGTCCTTTGGATGAGATGTGAAAGATGGGGCCTCCTCCACCAGCCTCGCTGAACCTGCTGCATGTCCCAAACAGACTATGAAAATCAGCCACTATCCAGATCACTGTCTCCTCTTCCACTGGGCAGCTTCTCATGCCCACCCCAAGGCTGTAAATTGCTGTGAATGATAGCCGTGATGTTTATCTGGACTGTGGCTGCCTGCCTGTGCTTGCGCGGAGGGTCCGGTGGTTGATGGTCCCATTTGGAGAGGTGACATCCGGCTACTTGGAGCTCGTGTACTTGGTGACAGCCTTGGTGCCCTCCGAGACAGCGTGCTTGGCCAGCTCTCCTGGGAGCAGTAGGCGCACTGCTGTCTGAATCTCCCGGGAGGTGATGGTGGAGCGCTTGTTGTAATGGGCCAGGCGGGATGCTTCTCCAGCGATGCGCTCAAAGATGTCATTAACGAAGGAGTTCATGATGCCCATCGCCTTGGAGGAGATGCCGGTGTCGGGGTGGACCTGCTTCAGCACCTTGTAGACATAGATGGAGTAGCTCTCTTTCCTGCTCTTGTGCCGCTTCTTATCACCCTTCTTCTGGGTCTTTGTCACGGCTTTCTTGGAGCCCTTTTTTGGGGCAGAGGTGGACTTTGCCGGCTCTGGCATCCTGACAGCTTTCTCTGGGTCTTGGAGCTGCTTGGAAAGAACACCAAGAAAATCAAATTGGTTTTTTATTCTTCTACAGTATAGCTTTACTGAGAGATGAAAGAGTCTGAGTCAGAGACAAGAGACAGCTCTGAACTGAGATAAGCACCCCATGACCCTGTGCAAGCATTTCTGAACTGCCAGTGAGAGCTGCTCTGGTTTGTGCATGGCCTTTTGTTGTTTTCAGTTTAAATCCCCATAACACTGGCCTTGTAAGCACCGCTGAACCCAGGCCTAGTTGGTGTCTACTTAGTAAATATGGGCTGGAGGTGAACATATTTCTGAGAACATCATTGCAGTTCCAAGCAAAACACTAACTGCAGCATGGATTAAACTAAGTCTTGCTGGAATGGGCTGGAGAATGTTGCAGGATATCACCTTTATATGAGACTGGTTAAAATTATTTTATATGGTTATTACAATCTCCAATAGACCTTTTTTTTCTTTGCATGTAGGTAAAAGCTTATTTTGAAGGTGCTCGCATTTCTGTGTCTACTGTTTTATACCATGTATTTCAGTGGTATATAAAAATCATAGAGTTTTAAGCTAGCTAACTGAGCTCCAGGAACCTCTCTCAGTGTTCACGTTAGTTACCAAAAATACTAGAGAGCAGAAAAGCTCAGAGGAGATGGCAGGATTCACCTGGCAGAGGAACAGGAATGTGGATAGGAGTCAAAAATCAAAAGTGCTTCTGGGCTATTTGTTGATGGAGAGAAGCTACATGGACTGGAATTGTTTCCTGCTCTTCGATGCTTTCTGCTTGCGAGGGACTGGGCCTCTGCTGACCAGTTTACATCAAAGATGCTTCATCCTCTCTCTGAATTTTATTTCATTAGGCCACAACCTGCAGAGCCCTGACGTGCAGCCAACTGCTGTCATCCAGAAGTGCAGTAACGAAAGGATAGTATGTAAACCTGCCACAAAGCTGGGTGCCCCCCTTCCCACTCCCCATATTTACACGTGCTTTACTGTGTGGTCAAAGGAATAACTGTGTCAGAACCTGGTAAATGGTTTTATGTTTCAGAGGACACCTTGAACGCTCCTTTGAAAGGCAACATTTCTCCAGGCTTTGCTGGAGGATCAGCTTCCAGCCGCACCTCAGGGCTTGGGCTTTTACTGCTCTGCATCTCCTTTGAAGATGACCTAGGAATTAGTCTGCTGGCCAAGACAGGCTAGAGGGAAAAAAACAGCTTCAGGGCTGATGGTACGTGGGGAAATGGATAGAAGTAAACAGGAGAGAGAAAGCTGGGATGGAACATATGGTCTCTACACACAGAGCATCAGAGACGGACCTAAACAGTGCCTGTGCCAAAGCAATGTCTGCATGCTCAGCCCTGCCTCTCCTCCTTGGGAAGGAATGAGATGCTGGCCTCTGTCTTGGCCTGGTTTCTCCACTGTTGCCTGCATCTGCAATCAAAGTGTGACACAGCCACCTCATCCCGTCTTAATTTTCCCAGGAATTCTTCTCACTGGACTGCCCCAAAGTCCTGGACACCCTTCAAACCTCTGGCCTCTGAAACACCACATTTTCTTTCTCTTGTGAAACCATGATTTTTCTCCCTTTCTTCCTCTATTTGGGAAGAAACATTGGGAAAAGAAATCCTCTATCCCTTTTGTCTGCAGACTCAAAAACATGCCTTTTCAATGGAAAGGCATTTTTCCAAGAGAAGAAGTAACTGAGCACTTGTTTCTTTTTCTCTTCAGTTTATTTCATGACTGAAAACCGCCAAAACTGAAAAATTTTCTGTTTCTTGGCCTTTTTTGAAAAGTGTGCCCTTCTAAGATATGTATTAAGTACATTTGTACTGCAGCTTTTCAAAACCAAATGTAGTGCCTAACAGGCCCCAGAGTGATTTCATACATCTCCAGAAAATGTCCCCCTACAGGACATCTCCATCCATTTGACTGGCTAATGCTGGATAGGGCAGCCAGGATCTCACTCTTTTCCCATGTACAGCCGGGATGAGGGAAGCAATGATGCTAAAGTTCGGAGGTGCCCTTGCTTCCCTCCACCCATTTCTTTGTGGCCTACAGTTTAAAAGGTAAACAACACCTTCTTTGGGAACAGGCTGTCTTCCTTCCAGGTTATTTGGGCAGTGCCTAGCACAAAGAGCCTGACTGCATTTGCCAGGTGCTAAACAAATAATGTTAATAATGGTAAACATTTTAGAGATTCAGAGCAGCCCTGCAGAGAAGGACTTGGGGGTGTTGGTCGATGAGAAAATGAACATGAGCCAGCTTCAGT
>JAVHNF010046593.1:0-12583 GCA_034783455.1 Micropsitta finschii
CGAAGAATTTTTTCCTACAACAAAGACACATTTGTTAGCCAAACATATCCATAAAAAACCCACAGGGGGAGTAAAGAGCTACAGAGAAAATCAGTTTCAGTATTTACAGGCAACAGTGAGGTAGCCCTCAGCAGTGCTCTCTTCACTAAGATGATTTTATAAGTTACAGTCTTCATTTTCTTTTATTTCTCTTGTAAGTAGCTCCCATGTGAGCAATCCATTCATGTTCTTCCTCATATTATCTCTTACATGATTTGATTTATACTCTCAAAGCTATATTATTATCCTGTATATTTCTTGTTCAAACAATGTTTATTTTAATGAGGCTTAAAATATACACTGTTTTATTGTCACATATTCAGGTCAAGCTTTAACAGCAGCTTCTGGTAAGTAATTTCTCTAATAATTAACTTTACCTACTATTTGATACATAAATTAAGAGCTCCCACTGAGTAGAAGAAATGGATATTTAAAAACTTTGTTTCTAGTTCCTTAAAACAGATGTGTAGTATTATTTGTGGAGACATCCTGAAATATTCTGACCGTCTACTTTTGAATAATATTTTGTCAGCACTTCACTTTACATCAGCATGAAAGAGCTTAAAACTTCTGTTTTAAGACAAGGAAAAAACCTGCTATTTTGCATTATACATACCATTTCCATTTGCATGCACTGCATAATCATTATTCATTAGGAGTGTTGTAGAGTTAGTGGAGTTGCTGTTTGATTGTAAGGAATTGGAAGAACTGGATACTCCTTGATTTACAGTTTGCTTCTTTAAACCATTAGTAGCAGTTCTACTCCAGTCTACAACAGATACATGTTACAGAAAACAGCACAACTCATACAAGCAACATATAAAAAGATAGTTAATAATGTAACTGAATTGAAGTAAAAATAAGGTTTTTCCCACTCTCCTCACAGTATTCTAAACAGAATAACATTGTAAGAATTTTATGATTCTTGATGTTTAGAATTTAGATCTAGTTCCCTTATCTCTTGTCCCTTTTTTAATACAAGCAGCCAACTGTAACAGTTTTATGACTGCAGACCAGATCAGAAGAATAACTAAAGTACAGTTGTCCCTCTAAGTTAAAGTTTATAAAAAGTATACAGCTTTATGGAGAAGTCAACTACTGAATAACAAAATAGCATAAAATCATTTACAGTTTTTTTGGTTAAAACTATGTGGAAGTCACTGGTAGAGCTACAGTTGACTCAGAAGCTGTAACAAATCTTATCGGTTCTAACCGATAAAGTCTTCTGCAAAGCCATGCCTTTAAAGTACAGTGGAAGAGATCACCTTCAGTTAACAGGTTAATGTAACAGGATGTCAGCATGTACGAACTGCATCAGCCACCACTTTTAAAGAGCATAATTTTGGAGGTTTGGTATACCTTGGATAATAAATTAGAATTGCAGCTGCAGTAACATTTTTTTTTTTTCTTTAAGAAAAGCATTACAAGATACTAGGAACTTAACAGCGTAAGCATTCAGAAGTATTCATATTTACCAGAGTTTTCAGCCAGCCTGAATTTCCCACAACAGAGGTATCTTCTCCATTGTTTACGGACATTCTCCTTCGTTACACAATAGAAGATAAAAATGAAGAACCCTGCAAAACAGTAACATTAGAGAATGTTGCAAAATTTACTACTTCTTAGTGAACAATGTTTTGGTTTTCTTTCATTGCTTTTAAATTTGTTATCAAAAGTAATAATACCTTTCTTTGGTGAGAAAGTTTACAGCTCTCAAAACTGAAGAGTACTTTTTCATTAAATAGATGAGAGTAATCATACACACAAATGCAGGAACAGCAAATGTAACCAAATCCACAAAGTGCATAAAGTTTCCTTCTATCAAATAAGAAGGAAAAAATTCTGTGGATCCAGAAATTTACTTAACTGTTTTGGAAAAAAATTCTATGCTATGACACTGTCAGGCTATGCAGCTGTTAGCATATGGTGTGACAGTAGCAGTCAACCTGTTATCACCAAGTGTAGCAGAACCAGTAACTACAAAGAAAACAACTCATATCTAAAATAATTAGTACCCTCATTGCCAGAAATTCAAAGCCAAATATTTTCTAGAAGGGATGGGGCTCATCCCCGTCTCTTGCCATCCCTGTCTCTTGCCAGTGCCACATTACAGACTCATTGTCTGCTTCTCATTCACTTCTACCTGACACAAGATGGGTCCTAACCTTGTCTGATAAAAAGTCCATTGTCATCTTTGCCCTGTAAGGAAAAGTGGCACTTGGTTGTTGCACAATGTTTCAGCTGCAGTGTGTTCCTGAGAACAGATGTGTTAAGTTTACAATTAATAGAAGATAACATGAAGGAAAGCTAAATGATCAGACTGCTGCTACAGACATGTATGTTGTATTTACTGGATTTTAAGGCCAGTTAAGTGTGTAAAATCCCACTAGAAGAGATAATTTATGTCATCCTTTGCTTCAGTATCTTTCCCAACTTTGGCTTTTGGGATGAATTTTTGACTGTAATTAAGTGTTACTCTATAAAGATGGTTCTACACCATTTTAAAATACAGTTTTGAAACACTGGCATTAGCTCAATTAAAGTCAATATAATTTATGTACCCTTATTACTTCTAATACAAAAATTTGCCCAGCACAGAACTTAAAACTGGGTAGAAGGGCAACTTCACACAGTGGATTACTCTGACCACATAGAATCTAGTCTTGTGCTAGTTCAACACAATCCCATGAGAGACCTGGGAAGATGTGGGTTCAACCCCTCAAGTTACCAAAGAGGTACTCGAAAGATCAACATAGCAATAGGGGAGAGGTATACACACTGAACTGCTATGTTCTTTGTTTTAGTCTCCCTGGGAAATCAGCCAGCCAGTCATCTAAAGTACCATTTAAGCAGAAGTTTGAATCCAAACTTCAGTAGGGCAATTCAGGTATACTTTCATAACTGCAGGCACCTATGGTACCTTCTGTTTATATGAAAGCTTTTGCACCCTTTGAAACTCTATGCCCAATATCATCCTGGCCTTTGCAAAGCTGCGTGCCTTCATACCTTCCTCTATGTTCTTATGTACTAAAGGCCATGCTTAACAGACCACTAACTTTTAGATGCTGCAGGCTTGCCTGTCTCCATGGTCCTTTGTTGAAAGTCACATCTCAATCCTATGCCTTAGGGGTAAGTGGAGAAACGATACAGTTTTCACTACATTAATTGCATTACTATGTGAACACTTACAGCAACTATTTGCAATTATCTGTTGACCAGAGAAATACAGTCACTTCCACTGGATTCTGGTTTGCATACATTTTTAAAATGATAATATTTATAAATACATTATACCTATAAATAGTAGCTAGCTTTCCTGTACCTTTCTGTAACATAACTGTAATTTAAGATTACAGTAAAGCAGTATCATCTCTAATTTAATTCATGTTAAAGGATGCATCAAAATTATGCAAAGCTAAATCAAGAAAATGCCATTTCCAAACGCTTTATTCATTATATTGTATGCAATGAGCTGTCGCATGAAGGATGAACTTACCTTGCAAAGTGTTGAAAATGGTAAAGAGGTAAGTAAATACATCATTTACTGTGAAGAAGGCAAATCCCCAAGTAATTCCCAACAGGAATGTGAGGCCGGCAACACTCCTAAGGTCTTGAATACTGGTTTTTCTTTGAGCACCAAGCTGTTTTTTCTTTTTGATACGACAGAGCTGGATCAGCACAACAATGAACATGCTGATATTGATCAGGAATATCACACAAAAGTATCCCACAGCAGTAATATAGAAGACAATTCTGTTTTTAATCCAGCAGCTAGAACACAAGAGCAGTCTGTCAATCATTATCAGATACCAAAATGCAGTAAAATGAACATGAGATAAAGACGTAGTTTGTTCCAATGCAAACTATTACGCCTCTTTAGTAGAAAGTACTTTTTTGGCCAAAAGGTAAGAACTTTCATATAAGCCATAATCCCAAAACACATGATATACTGGAGAGCTATATAATTTCAAAACTCTCCCATTGTTTCCTTCCCTTCACAATCTTTAAAGAAAAGCCATTTTGTAGGACATCTCTCCCAACCATCCCCCAAAAAGCACCCCCCTTTAACTCACAATTCATCAGGTCTGTTTATTGAAACTTTTCCAGTGGTTATAAGTCCATAATTATCTGGTGACACTGCCAACACGATGGACACAACTACTGCTGGTAACCCTTAAAGATTATAAGATTATAAAAGTAAAAATCATGAAAAAGACAGTAGTATGAGCACATGAAATGATTCTATTTTTCCGTGAAATGTACAATTTATTTCTGAAATTTGTCTGTTGAACTCTGTTGACTACTAGCTGTCTAAAGTATCTAAAACTTGGAACATTCAAACTGTTCAGGAGCAAACTTGCAAAGAAACGAGTTCTTCTCCACAGTTAGCTCCAAACCTTTCTGAATACGGCAGCAAATACCGTCACTCAATAAACTGATTTGATACCTGATTTTCTTTCTTACATCTGCTTTAGTAAAACAATTCTATTGATTTTAGTACCTTCGTTCATGTTTACTCAAGTGGCCAAACAGGATAATCAAGTCTAGAATCTTTTTACGCAGTTAGATCTTCTCTGCTGGCTTTTTGTTAGCAACAGTGCTATCCCAGAAATAGAATATACACTTATTATTTTCAAGACACAACTGTCTTTACAAGACACTTATTATTTTCAAGACACAACTTTACCATCTGTCTGGTAAATGGAAACGGAAGCATGCACGTTCAAAATTGGTTCTATTGTACTTGCACAAAGAAAATTCATTACCAATTTGCATCGCAGCAGCCTCAGTTCTGCAGTTAGGAAGGAGTTTCCTATCTCAGAAAAGTGGAATGTATAGAATCAGAGTTACCGATAATAAATACCTGGTCACTGCAAGGTTGTAACACTTACTGACTGCTTCATTTTCATTTCTAACCTGTGTCACATTCACTGAAATACTTGCTAAGAGAAAAGGAAAAATAAAACCTACATACCCCAACCAACGACGCAAAATTTAAGAATGTATTTCCGCACGTAGGTATTAAAGACTTTCACAAGGGCCAGATACATGTGGAAAGCTTCTAGGCCCATCCAGGTGAAGGAAACCAAGAGGAAATAGTGAAGAAATACAGCAACTGCAATGCACAGGCCTCGTGTATCATACAGTGCAATCCATGAGTCAAGCAGGAAAACTAAGTTGAGTAGAAGTAATGCAGCACAGAGCTGAATAAGGATTTTGGAGGGGTAGTCTCTGCGGATTTTCCTAAAAAAGGCAAATTAGTGAGATGACATCAACTGTCCATGGATTTCTGGCTTACTTCCTCTCTTGTAGTCCATAGTGCACAAATACCAAGGAAAAAACAAATACGTATTTTCATTCATATATAATGCTTCATATATGAATAAAGTTTGTTATAATAAGGCTATGTAAATACAACTATTAACCTGAATTCTTGGAGTTTAGTACCATGGTTTTTTTTTTTGTTTTACACTGTATATTGGACTTCTTGTTACAGTTCTTCCAAAAAGGAAAATGTGACTATTCTTTATTGCTAAGCTGGATTAGGCTTTTGACTAGGCTTCTAAAGCCTTGACAGAGACAAGCAAGTCCTTGATGAGAGGAAAATGAGAGACTAAACATGTGCTGAGTAACTTTGAGGACGGTTTCCAAAACATAGGATGGAGGATTCAGTAGTTAAGGCTCAAATGTAAGAGAAAAGTTCTAAAAACAACAAAGAATACAAACGCATTTAAAGATTCTGTCATTTTGCTCTGTTCTATATATGTTGTGTTTTAAACACATACCTTCACCCTTCTATTATGATAATCCATTACAAAATATTTAAGAGTGCTACTGCTTCACTTCTGACTGTATAAAGCCTCATGATTCATTCACTTGTGCACAGCATTAACATTCTTGAAGACTGAATCAACACCTTCCTGGTAAACTGGACAAATCAGTGTATTAACAGCTGAGATAGAATCCATATTATTGGAAAGGTCTTTGGAGTGAAGACTACAAGCAATCATAATTAAAGAATAATGGGAGCTAAGTCGAACAGGTACTTACTCAAAGGCTATGTAGGTGACAAGAGTAATAGAAAGAAAAATTGCAGAGAGGCCACAGCCTATATAGGATATAAAAGTCAGTACCAATTCTTGTGTGGGATTCAAAGGAGTATTTCCATACAAATTCTAAAATGGAAACAGAAGTTAATTTCAGATAAAATGTTTATTAAACGGAAAAAGATCAAAACCCCCCAAAATACACCTTTTCCTCTGCTATTGAATACTAAAGGAAACAGTTCTTTCCATCATGAATCTTTCCTAAAACCCAGAAAAGCCAATCTAGTCCTGCAAGGAGTGGGGAGTTGGACTCAATTATCCTTAAGGGTCCCTTACAACTTGAAAATACTGTATGATTTTAACTGTGAATCCCATTTGATTAAAAACCTGTTTTAAATTTGATTTATCCTATTTTTCTATTTCCTACAGTATAAACAATTGCCTAAATGTAAAAGCTGCAGTTTAATAAGCACTTGAAGTATTTTGTACTAGAGCTGAACTCATGGGCTGCCATTCAACAGGCGGCTTAAGCACGTGACTAAATGAATGGCCATATGTAATAACACTGAAGTAAATAAATCTGAGTAGTATTTCATAGGTGGTATGTGCTTACTGAAAACTCATTTGCTTAAGATAACACATGCTTAAGTATGTTCTCGGATCAGGGTAATTTTTAATATAATCTATTAAAATAATTTTAAAAGTAATTACCATCAAAACTGCAAAGCTTGTGAGGTGGTTGCATGAACAGACTGTTTCATTTACTCTACTTTCTTTAACTATGCAGCCTTCATATGACCAGCCTCCTTGTCCACCTGTGAAAGAAAACAGCTTTGTTATTCATAAAAACTTCTACTTACATTAACATGAGTGACATGCTGAGAAAGTTGGGGCTGTTCAGCCTGGAGAAGAAAAGGATGCGTGGAGACCTCATAACAGCCTTCCAGTGTCTGAAGGGGGCCTGTAAGGATGCTGGGGAGGGACTCTTCATTAGGGACTGTAGTGTCAGGACAAGGGGTAATGGGTTCAAACTTAAACAGGGGAAGTTCAGGTTAGATATACGGGAGAAATTCTTTCCTGTGAGGGTGGTGAGGCACTAGAATGGACTGCCCAAGGAAGTTGTGAATGCTCCATCCCTGGCGGTGTTCAAGGCCAAGCTGGAAAGAGCCCTGGAGAACATGGTTTAATGTGAGGTATCCCTGGCCATGGCAGGGGGGTTGGAACTTGAAGATGATCTTAAGGTCCTTTCCAACCCTAACTATGCTATGATTCTATGATTCTAAGGCTCTTTCTACACACACACACACAAATACACCGGGTTTTTTGTTTGGCTTTTGCCTTGCTCAGATTTGTGAGTTAGAAAATTACTCTCCATGTCTGAACTTAAAATTACAGCAAATTGCAGGGTGGTAATTTCAGGGAGCTGGCTATGTCTTCTCTTTGAAGAGACCAGCCAGGGATTTTCAATTTGCACACCTTTTACAGCACCAAGTCCTTATTCACAAAGCCCACACACACTCTTCTCTCTATCAAGTGTTGCAGATGTGTATCCTGTATTTGCAACTTAATTTCTTACGGTATAGTTTCTTTAATACATATACATATTCCAATCCCTACATATCACTACACACATGCAGTGAACATTAGGTGCATTGTCCTTGTACTCTGTCATTAAGAGCTGTATTGACAGCAAACAAGTTAGATATCTTTTTTTTAACAACATATAATTTTGCTGTTGTTTGCACGTTTTCTCCAAGACATATTGGATACCATTTGCTTTTCATTACAAAAAACGTGCTGACAACAAAATCACATATTCCTGACATACAAAAGAAAGAAGAAATTGCTACCATTTTTTGGGGCAGGGGAGTTGTTACACGGGAATCTTCGTACATCATTACATGGGCATGCAGAACTCGCTTGGCACACGCAGACATGAAAGCATGGAGCACGTGCATCCATCAAGACAGAATAGAGGTATTTGAAGCTTCTCAAACCCCTGTCCTATTTATTCATATTACAGTGTACTGATGTATTCTTTTCAATTATCTGAAAGTAATTAAATCTGGACAGCCAAGGGTAGCCAGATGCAAACACATCTAAGATTTATGCAGTTAGGCTGCTACATTTATAAGTGTGTTTCTAACTGTAAGACAGCATTGCAGAGGAGCCTGCACCTGATGCTGCAATAGCCACATTAATTCATCATCAGTAGCAGCAGCAATCTAACACCAGAATGACAGAGCGAATTTATGATTCTTCATATTCAAGATATACTTAAATCAAAGATCTGCAGGTAGACCTAAACACAAGCTGTGTGTAAGAGCCTTTGGAGAAGCTGGAGCCACTACTAAATGGCACAAATCTTCAGCACCCACTACTGATACCCATGTCCCGCTCTGCTAGACTACATCATCGGCCTCCCAGCTGGACTGGGACCTGGTGGTGGTTGCCTATTGAGAAAAGGAGAGAAGCTGAGAAGAGAAACCAAAGAAAGTCCATGTCTGTGCATCTGGGAAGAAGCATCTGTGAGGATACTCCTTGTATCTCCTTATAATCTTCTCAGCACATACTGGAAGGCAGACCCCAAACACTGGCTCCAGGAGTCTGACTTTACACACAGTTTTGGGTGAATATTTGAACTCAAGATCCCATATATCTCCTTCAAGCTTCAGACTTACAACACTCCATGCAAAAAGAGCAAATCCCAATAGCTCAGGACATGCCTCCCAGTCCAAACCCCAATCTGGATGTCCAACACTGGAAACATCAGGACCATGTTGTCCAGCCTCTTCCTTTCATTGTTTCCAAGCCAGAAGATTTTTAAATATCTTATAGGACTAGGGAAAGAAAATATGCTGGAATTGGACAAAAAGCTGGAATAGAAAAAATTCCCAAAAGAACTGGTCCCTTGCTCCCAGATTCCAACACAGAATCATAGAATGATTATGGTTGGAAAAGACCTTAAGATCATCTGGTTCCAACCCAGTGACACTGAGCAATAGGTCCCCTGCTCTCAGTATCATGCACTCAAATATGACAAATGCAAAACAAACTGCATATCAAAAAGAAGAATGAGTGGTTTAGCACTAGAAAAATGTTAATAGCAGTGGTGACCTATCATCTGTAGCAAGCCAGTGTCAAGCAGCATGCCACCAAAGACAACACTGAAGAAGGCAACTGTGTGTGACTGCTGGGAATCACTCACTGTGCACAGCTCTGAAGGTCACTGCTGTGGTCCTGCTTCAGCCTCCTACAAACCAGCACAGCACAAGGCCACCAAGTCCACCCAGGGTTCTGAAATAACCCATTCACAAGCATGAGCATAGTGCCAGGAGCAGAAGCTCACAACTCCTCTCCCTGCAGCTGAACCAAGGCCACAGGCTCCTGTCATCAACAAGCAAAGCAGCACCTTGTCTGACCTGCCTGCTTGACAGGGGAATCATTTCTGGTCCTTCCTTTCCGCAGCCCATGCTTCTCTTCATCCCACAGCCACATTGATTTTGCGCTCTGTCCTGTCCCACAGAACGTGGTGAAACAGTAGGTTTGGGCATTACACTCTTCTCCTTTACACATCCCTTCAGAAGAATTGCAGTAATCACAGCTGGTATTTCAATAACATTGAGTTTGTTTCATTTCTAGTGACTTCAGCATCTACTTTGCCAGGTAAAGGTGTAGTTTATACTGACAGTGGATTTCAGGTGAATGCTTCTTGCAGCACTAACCACTCATCCTGACCAAATGGATGAGCAGCAAACCAGCATCCCTAACGAAGGAGCAAAGAACAGGCTGACTCATTTATTTAAAAGGCTGGCTGCCATCTTCTGAGGATCCTGATAGGATTTTGCTCTTTCCGCAAGCGTAAAAGTCATTAAACTGATTTTCTTTTAATGTCTCTTGACTCTTATGCTTTGTTAAAATGAGCATTTTCCTTCAGTGCATGCATGAATCCTCTCAAACGCAGCTGCACATCCCCACCTCTGAGAGGTCTGAGGGTTCAGGGACTAACAAAATCTCTGCGACTGTGATTTCTGCACTGGCAATCTGTGCAGGAACCACACAAACTATCAGCAGCAGATTTAGAGAGCTCAAGGCAACAGATGAGTGCAGCTGCGGTGTAAAAGAGTGATTTCCAAAGAGGAGAGGCCAAAAAAAAAACCCCAGACCAGCAGAAATAACACAGCTTTTCACCAGTGAACAGATGTAGCCATGGGTGGCCAAGAAGCACAAGCCCTGAACTTGCTCCAAGGGTTCCCTACACAAAGCTGGGTAACTACAAAGAAGGTTCAATTATTAAAAAGGGAAGAGACAGCAGGAAGAGGCTCATGATTCTGCAGGAGACAGCAATCTCACTGGCCGGATAAAAAGTAGTTGCTATTCAGGTAAAGCTCTCATTAAAACCTGGGAGAGTCTTGAGTAAGTAGAAATAAAGACCTCAGGGTCCAGCCTAACCCATCTTACTAATGAACTCTTAGATACACAGACCAAAACTTTGCCCAGGGAGCAACTTCCCTGCTTTACTCTGTGATCTCCTGTGAGCTTAGAGGGAAGTCAAGAGAGTCCATGATGTTTAAATCAAGATGTGAGCTGATTTACTGCAGCACAACACCACGGTGTGTACGTCTGCTTCAGGATGCTTGCTTTCTTCAGTTATTTATTTTACATCTCTTCAGAGCACAGGAAACAGATGACATAATCTGAATATTTATGGCACGCTGTGTGAGAGCAGAAGCCCCTCTTCTGTACCCATCTCATTACTGGAGTTCACAGTTTCGGAAAGGCTTGCTGCTTGGGACCAACCTGAATTCCCTACTCCTGCTCCACTGTTAGCCCACACTAACACAACGCTGTAGCTCATCGAGGATTTCAACTCTTCCGGCAGCTTTTGCAAAACCAGAGCCCATGTAAAAGAGCTCAGCTAGCCACTCTCCTTCATCTGAGGGGAAAGATTGCCTCAGGCACAAACAAAGCTTCAAATTGATTTAATTTCAAATTTCAAACTTCTGTATGCTGCTCAGCTTCCGACTGCCATCTGCTTTTTCAGCTTGCCGTGACAGAGAGCACGGGTTTTATTATGTTTGTTCAAGCAGGTCCATCAGGACAATATTAATTTCCAGAGTCGGGGAGTGCTGTGCGCTTTCAAAAGCCACCAGTTATAAATCTGACCAGAACTCACCAACCAAAACCAACATAGCTCATTTAGACAGCTTTCAAAACTGCACCTCCTCAGTCCGAAGCTCTCAGACTCCTGTTACCTCCTCAAACTGCCCCTCACATCGGTTTGTGCTGCATCAAACACAAATAATCTTATCATCTCATGATATTAAACTGGGACCTTTTATATCAACCGTAACACAAGTCTTCAGAAAACAGCAACCAAACGTATTTTGATCCGATCAAAGATATCCCTGCTCAGGTATTCCTATGAGAACTTCGGAACAGGAGCGGAGTAGTGAAACAGCTTTCACAGCAGGAATCCAGTTTATCCCAAATCAGACCTTGGGCTGTAACACCTCTTGTCTTGACATCCCACTCCAGGCAATCCTGGGCATTTACCCCTGTTTTTTCTTTTAAAGCTTCCTGTATAAAACTGATTTCCTAAAGAAAATGTTAATCTAAGTTAATCACAGAATCCCAGACTGGTTTGTGCTGGAAGGGACCTTAAAGCTCATTCAGTTCCAAGCCCTGCCACAGTTCCACACCTTCCACTAGAGCAGCTTGCTCCAAGCCCCATCCAACCTGTCCTAATCCACTTTCCAAATTGCTTAACTCATGTGTTGCATTATACCAAGGCGAGAACAAGCAGAGCTCTTCTTCCACTTGCAAATGTACTAAAATGAAGCTCTTTGCTGGGCTTTACACTTAAAATATGAATCTTTTGCATCCTTCCAGAACATCCTCCTTCCAACAAACACATTCCTAGAGACAGGCATATGGTACAAACATCCGGATCAAATGAACTTAGGAGGAAACTGCAGACTGTGCCTGTCCCTGCTGAGAAACCAGAAGCATGCCAAGTTGTGGCTAAAACTGGAATACTATATTAATATACACGATGTGAAACAGCCCAGATGTGAGCAGCTGTGATTAACTTGCAGCTGCACCCTTGCATTCACCCCAAACCATGTCAAACCCTCCTTTCTGTCAAAACCAGGTGACTGCTCATCCCTGCTTTGCAGAATGGATTTAAAAGTCCCAGTTTGCTCTGCATAGAGAACTACGCAGCCATGAATAACTACTTTGGATGAAAAACAAAAGATATGACTATATCTACACTGGTCATGCATGAGCCCAGAACTCTTTCAACAGATTGCTTCATCTCTGCTTTCTTACTTAAATTCCAATTTATATCATAGAATCATAGAGTCCCAGACTGGTTTGGCTTGGAAGGAACCTTAAAGCTCATTCAGTTCCAACCCTCTGCCACAGGTAGGGACCCCTTCCACTGGAGCAGCTTGCTCCAAGCCCCTGTGTCCAACCTGGCCTTGAACACTGCC
>JAVHNF010046593.1:13742-27549 GCA_034783455.1 Micropsitta finschii
GTGAGCACTGGACAAAACCAGCTACACTTTAAATCAGGAAGCTTGGTAATATGCTTTGTGGTAGTAAAGTCCATTCACATTTTATTTTGCTCTAGGCTTGAGTTTAAAACCCTTATGAATAGAGGATCAAAAAGATACCTGGAACACGGTGGTCTTTTTAAAAAGGTTGAATATAATTCTAGAAGCCAAGTTCAACTCATCATGGGGTAAACTGGTCAGCAATGATGAAGGAAGTGTAATTGATCCAAGATTATTTACATCATTAATTGCATTACTGCCTAGAGAAATCTGAAAAAAAAAAAATGCAAGGATTATGCTTCATTTCCATCACTAAATTAAAAACAAATTATGACTTACTTTCAGTTTAGAACTTTGAAATGCATATCTCTTTTATCATTGTCAGGAACTCACTACTGCTATCTCATTGCTCTCCTGCTCCAATGAATAAATAGCATCTGCAGGCTTGAAAAGGATGCAACTCATTTCAGGTCTGCCTGCCACTGAAAATCCTCTGGCTTTACCCCATTTGCTTACAGGAAGAGAACACACTGCTGTGATGGATAATATCGATTTGAAAAAGGGGAAGAGCAAAAACGTAGGTAAGTCTATGTAACTGTGTAAGGACATCAACATTTAAGCCTGCAAGGCAAACAATTTTATATATACCCCACATGAAGTATGTCAGAATTCAGAAAAACTTTAAATAGCTACTATTTGTCAATAGGTTTTTAAATATAGTAGGTTAAGCAGAATCTAAGAACATAAATCCTAACTTTATGATCATCTGGCAAAAATGACAAAAATAAACTGGATAACCTACAATTCAGATATCTCAAGAGCTCACTGGCAGAATATTACCAGAAAAAGACCTAAACTTTCATCCAGTTTTCTGTGCTGTACTTACAGGACAGAGAGCTTTATTTAGTACAAAGTCTCTAACATTTTCTTGTTGTACATTAGTCACTTTACATACAAATATCATCATTTCAGAGTTCCTGAGAGATGCGTAACATCAGCAAAACCTAAGAAATAAGTTATCTGTGTATTCAAACAATGGCTGTAATAAAAATACCAGTGTATGCTCCTCACAGTGCCTTAACAATGCGGTTTAACTCTTCTGTTCTTAATTCTTCTGTTCAACAAACTTCTTTGATCATGCACCCCTTAAAAATTTTTTAGGCATGCGCCCCAAAATGTATCCATTTATAAGTTATATGCATGTACTCCTGTACTAATTATGCATATTATAAAACATACACAAAAATAGAAATCTAAAAAGGATGATATGAACATTAAACATTCTTTAAAAATATGTAATTTTTATTTATTAATCATGAAAAATATTTACTTCCTGCACCCCAATGAACTGTCGTGTGCACAACCAGGGGTACTCACACCCCATTTTGGAGATAAGTGGTTTAGACAGCCACCAAAGAAATCCTGAATCGATTCCACAAAAGCATTCCTGTTGCTGTGGTTTGAACTAAATAATACTTGTTGAAAAGTCTCTGCATTTCATTGCCAGTGCCAGAAGTTTTCCAAAAGATCATTAGCAAATATCTGTTTTTCAGCACTATCACCTCCCAGTCACCTCAGATTCATGCAGCACATACTGCAAAGAATATATCAAAGAACTCAAATGTTATCACACCATTTTCAGTGTCACAGAACAGTTCCTGCACTACTTATGGCTCATGCTACATTAAGATACTTCTTTCTCTTACGGACAGAATGTGCCAAAATCTATTCAGAACTTTCCATCTCTCCTTAAGGCTCCAAGACTGGTATTGTCCAAATTATTATTTCCTCAAGCAGGAGGGAGATTTTGAGACAAAGTGGATCCAGACTTTCTAAGCACTTCTTGGCAAGACCAACTAGTCATGAGTGACAAATGTACAAATGTCATTATGCGAGGAACGTAATAGTTCTTTCCTGGAACACTCTGCAATTAATCTCCTTCAAACAGACGAAGCTATCTGGTAACGCTCCGACAAATTTCAGCACTGTCAGGTGGGTGATGAAGTGACTCATGATTCAGGGTTTCTGAGGCAAAATTATTCTGCCAAGCACTGTCCATTCCAGTGTTCTGGCTGCACCTCTCTAACAGCTTATTAGTCAAATGCTGGTCTTTTACTTAATTACACAATAGAATATGAAAGGAAAACTGTGGAGGGCTTCAAAGCCAAAGTATTTTTTCTCTGAAACTAATATGAATTAAAGATCCTGAAATTATGATGTAAACACAGAACAAACTCACATTACATATAAATATAAAACCATAAATACTTTAAAATAAATGTTTGAGAATTTGTAAGCATTTAAAATTATCAGTGGTTAACCTGGAGATCAGCTGAGTCCTGGACAGCAAAAGACATCTGGTTGGAGTGGATGCTGGTGGTTTTGACAACTGCCAGAGCCATGGAAGGGGAGGCAAAATCAGCAGATATTCCTGAGAAGTTCAGCTTTAAGCCAATATAATCCACCAGTTTTATAATCCTGTTAAGAAAAGAGGTACTTAGTATCACCAAGTACATACACCCAAAATTTTCAGGCAAGATGCAGCTTTGGAGCTGCTATCGAAGCATAGTGTAAAATACAGCTGACTCTGCTCACTTACATGGTATTAACACAAAAAATTACACTGTTTTCCATGGTATTATATTAGATCATATTATACTATAATCCTATTCTATTTTATTCTATCTGGAATCACTAGAATGATACTCCTTCCATTTTGAACAAGAAACATTGTTTCACATTATGATTATTAAAACATTAATATTGCTAGCACCCACTTATCAAGACAGTCAATACAACACATGTTTATCTATTGCCACAATGACCTACCTGTTAGATATTCGGGGTGGTAATGGTTCAGAAGCAGTCAGGACTTTGCTAACCTCACTAACCATCCTTTCTACATCTTTTGGCTCTACTTTTCCAGCTGCTAAATCATTTTCTATTTTGGACACAATTTGCTCAGCTGTGGTGATATTAATGGTGGTATATACAGAAGTTGTGTATGTGGTAGCTGATAGTGTCTTTCCTGTGACAAAAGAAAAGTTGTGCATTTATTTGAACATTACATTCAACAAATTAAGCAACATTTGAGAAACAGAAAAAATATGTAGCTCTCTTGACCAACAAATCTTATCAGAACTTAAAAGGTCTCTCAATATGTTATGTGAAACAGGATCCCCTTTTCTCACTATGAGCTACTTTGCAGATAGCAATACCTCAATACTTATGAAAACATTAAGCAAGGTTTCAAATGGCCAGCATTAATTCAACTTTTTATTGAGTTCCTCACATCAAGCCATTAGTGATGTTAAATAGTCTATTATTCTGGATTTTTAGATACTGGATGCCTGAAAGTAGAATAAAATCAAGGCAAGATCAGCAATTTAAAAAGAAACTTTTAAAGATGTGTACAATCTTCATAGGAAAATACATAGCCACTAAGAATATTCCTAATCAGTAACAAAATTTTGAGAAGAATGATCCAACACTGATTTTCAATATTTTAAATACTAGCTTAGTAAAAAATTAGATACCTGGCTCAGTGACTTAATATTTTCTACAAAAAGTACCTATTGGGAACTTAGCACAGTACCTGTTTATCACAGTTACAAACCAATTTGTGGAGTGAGGTATCACTCATCATGACCAAAGATATCTGAATGTATTTTAAAATAAGTATACACCTCATGAGAGTTGTCTCAGGTTTTTACAGTTAACTGGAAGGTCACAGATTGGGTATATAATCTTGTTTAATAAAATTTAAAAGCAAATTCGATATATAGCATTCAAATTAAATAAAAAGAAAATCATTTTACTTGTCATATTTACCTGTACTCCCTTTAGGCAGGCTGCCATGGCTATCAGCAGTAGAATGATGATGAGAAGCTGAGATAGCATGGTTGACAGGACTAACAGTAGGGGTCAAGGTTATTGTGAAAGGAGTAAGAGGAAGAACAGGTGCTGTAGTAATGTTTTTGTAACTAGGAATAGGTTGGGTTGAATCTGTAGCAGGAGGCTGAATTTTTGCAATAGATTTGGTGGTAGCCTCGACAGGGGAAACTGTTACTGAAGGTTTGGGGGGAAGCTCAGAAGAGGATACTGCAGAATGTTTAGTGAAACCTACAGAAGGAGAAATTATTGTAATAGGCTTGCTAAGATACACACCATCAGATTTAACTGAGAAAGCAGCATCAGTGACAGATTTTGCTGCAGGTGTGGAAAAAGTAACAGATTTATTAGAAGCTATGGAAGGAGAAGTTTGCACAGTAGGCTGGGCAGGAGACTCAGAAGAAGAAAGTGTGGTGGCAACACTGGTGGAAGACACAGAAGTTTCAGTAGTGGATGTGGTAGAAGCTTCAGAGAGAGTATTTGTAGCAGGAGATGTGGAAAGAGTTCCAGAAGACAATTCTGTGAATGGCGGGATCAGTGGTCTAATTGTAGGGCTTTGTTTGGTGGAAAGCATAGTGGGGGAAATAAGAGTACTGGATTTGGGGGAAGTCTTTTTAGGGAGAGAAGGGAAATGGGGGAAAGGAACCCATATAGAATGAGATGGCACTTTTATAGTACTGCAAAAAAAGAAAAAAAAAAAGAAAAATAAGGCACAGAAATGCATGTTAAATTTAACACTGTTTATATTTTAAAAAAATAAGTTATCATACAGGAATAGATATAAAAGATACAGACATAATAGCAATAATGCATATTTTAAAAGCAATTAGATTGGGGGTTTCATGATCTAGTAACAAATACAAATTCTGTGACGCTTTGAGAGTTCTTGCATTCTATTTTGCTCTATTTGTCAACTAGCAAGCCCATAAATACTACTGCTGCCTTTGCTGCTTGTTCTGGGTGTGACCTGATGCTGAACACAAAAGCTATCTGCACCAAAAGCAAAGAAACAAACAAAAAACCAGAAGAGAAGAGGGAAGAATGGGAAGGGAGCTAGCTAGGAAAATGCTTGTCAGTTTGTTCTTGTGGAGTCCTTCCTGGCTATTACACTGCATCATGGAAGTTGACTCTATTAATGCATTGGGAAATCTAGGAAATAAACAAGTCAGATTTTGTATTTATACTTACTACATTTGTAATTCTTCAGCAGTCAAGGAACAATGCTTCAGGGATGAACAGCAGCACTGGTCTGAGATGACAAAGAAACATTAACCAAGTTTATCCTCAAGCATAAAAATTGCTAATTGTTAAATAATAAGCAGGATATTCAAATAAGCATGTGATTTATTATGCAATTATGCAATTGCTAAATTATGCAATTATGCGATTTACACAATAACGTAAATTGCGTAATTGCTTTTGATTTTCTTTTTCTGAAACGGCATTTACAAAACAGATCTTGACCAGTCAGAACACTGAAATACCACCAGATTTTTGCTCAATGCCTCACAAGTACAGATTTCTTTTTCTGTTAATGTAAACAAACAAAAAATAAACACTACCTCTTTTGAAACGAATGGCTGAGTCACTACTTCATACAATCACAATATTACTAAGAAATCTTGGCTACTTTATAAACTTTTCAATATAGATCACCATTTCAGTAACAAATTTATGTCCTCGAGTAATTTTACACATAACTCTTTCAAATTTTGCTTTATTGATGTGGTCAGAAATTTTATACTGAAGTTTTTTTAAACATATTTCTATCTTCCCCCCAACCCCAAAATCAGACGGCTGCATTTTTTGATGCACTTCTGTTATTCAGCAAAAAAAATATTTTTATCTAAAAATATGTAACAATGTTTTCCTTCAGCTTCTTTAAGGTCACATGTAAAGATAGAAAATTTAATCTGAAAGGCTCACTGTAATAAGACTGTGTTTAAAGCATAACTTACCAAGTCGGCTTATTTCTGCTTTGTCTGTTAAACTGCTTGTATTCTCTCTCTCAGCCAGCTTCATTATGAAATTGCAGTATATACTATGATGAGAAGAAAACCCTTTGGACTCAAGAAACAGATCTGTCTCATCTTTATGACGCATAAAACTAACATAAAATACTAACTGAAAGCACATTAGCACAAATGCTAAGTCTGAAAGCACATTTTTTTCCTAGGCTTTTTCAGATTTGGGGATATTTTTAACGCACATAAACCACTATGCCAGGCTACAGATAAGAGTAATAAATCAGTTTGAGGCAGCTTCTTTTCTGTTTTCTCTACAGACACTGTTTATTCTTAAATGAGGTCCTCCCTAATTAGCCATTAAAGAGTTGATTTGTAAAGATAATAACAATCTCCACCATTACTGTAAAAAAAACTCATGAGAGTTTCTAGGCGTCATTGGTGGCTACTGTTAGTGTATATTAAATCTCCATCACCTAGGGAAAGCCAGTATTTTCTCACTTGACTTTAGAGAGAACTCAAAGACCTACTTGGCAAGTAACTACATATTTACAATTATGGTTCAATGACTTGAAACCCTGACTAAATTTTCATCTTTTTTTCAGCTAACAAGAATGAAAAGAGTACCCTATACTGCCAGTATATGATATGAAAGTGTGATCTGACTTACTGTCTGTAACTGTCTCAGTGGTTTGGACTTTTCTTTCATCCTAACACAGGAAGATAAACCCCAAATTCAAGTATTTGGGGAAATGAAGTTCCACATTTTGCTTTAGAATATAGTATTTGCAAGCTGATCAGTTTAAAGGCCCAGCAATTTAGTGGTGAGTAGCAATTAAACTGAGAGACATTATCTACATTTCAGGGTTTTCAGGATCACCTCTGTGGAGCAGCCTTGCTATTCTGACACCACATGGCTTCCAAACTCTGAACTGGTTACTGTCTCAGGCTCCCCATACCCTGAGGATGGCTGCTTTCCCAAGCCAAAGAACAGCAAATTGGGATGTCTGAAGCAATTCCCTCACAAACATTGCATTGTCTTTACAAGCTCGGGAAGTTTGGTGGTCCCAAATCCTATAGCTTTAGTGGTTAAGTTGCTATATAAGTCAGCTAACATAGAGATGCAGAAGAAATATGGAAGGCAAATGAAAAGCAATATAGTTTGGTTAAAAAAAGATTGAAATCACTAATGCTAGAATAATGGGATGAGATTTTGTCAGCCTACATGTATTTCTCCAGTCTATTTATCAAATTTAACTTTGCTAGAAAGTTTGGTTTTATTTCTGTTACACAGCCATTCATACTTGATATATTAGTATATGAGCTTGTAAATTTATGAGTATTTAAAAGATTAACAACAAACCTCTGATTTTCTGCACTGCATTCCATAATGGAGGACTGTAATGACAAGTGAAAATAGATTGCTTTGTCAGGACAAAATAGGACTGATACTTAGATAATAAAGTTTTCCAAACTACAACAACAATTAGTAATCTTACCTTACTTACTGCTTGCAAGGTTTTGTTGAACTCTGAAATTCTTTAAAATAAAATAGTTACCATTATGGAGAATTTCTACTTATGTTTCTAAAAACAATTACAATATAATGAATAAAAGAAGCAATTACTGAGAAAAAAAACCCACCAAAATAAAGTAACAGTTGATCGGTGTTAGTTTGTTTTTTAAATCATGTCAGTTCCAATATTGTAAGGCCACTTTTCAAAGGATTAAACATGTAGTAAGCTGCCTTTTAGTAGTCACTCCACAAAGTTTAAACCTCTGTCATCACATATGTTAACACCAATTCACTTCTTTACAAGTTATTCAGAAGAACAAAAGGTAAGTCTTAATGTTGCCTTTTTGCAAGCATTTTGAACAGAATTCTAAATTTATATTCAAAACCACAGAAACAGAATGAGTAAGATGTGCATTTCTTTTACAAAAAAAGACCTGTTGGCCAATTACACGTTCTTGATTTTCAGGCAAGTTTTGGAAATAGCAGTAAATAATTAATTCATTCAAACTTCTCCTTACGAGGACTGTGAAAGAAGAAACTACACCAAAATAAAAAATACAGTTTTGGTTCCAAGAATACATATTAAAACCCATGCAGATATGAAAGTTCTCTTAGTAAATTTCATGTAAGATAGACTGAATCCCTGAAATTATACAAACAATTTCTTCATGAAGAGCAAAAGCCACACTGGCATTCTCAACAATCCACACCTCATGTTATAAGGTATTGCTACTACTACTACTATTAACATCATCATCATATAAACAGCAAGGCCTTTAGGCCTTGTTGAGCCCCAGGGAAACTGAAGGACGTAAACCTAAATCAGCAAGCATACCATTTTTTTAAAACAAACTCCAGTGGTACATAAAACCAAAACTTTTCTGATCAGTGTGAATTTTATGTTAAAGAACAGTAACTCGTAACTCCTGAGGTTTTTCATTTATAAAGTGCAGGAATAATGCAGAGTCTGCTAACCACACAAACCACCTAATCTTTTTCAAATATAACAAAGATTTCAATCCTTATTCAAAATTACTTACCTCAATTCTTGCAGGGTAGGTGCTGGAACTGCAATTAATTTTGTAACTTGATTGTTGGTCATGTTATTAACCTATTAGAAACAAAAATTCCACAGCTAAGTAAAACCAGTCAATTTTATCCTTAAAAGAAACATGGTTGTTTCACACAGGTCTGGAATTCCAAAGATAAGAAGCACATTTTCTCATGAATACATTTCAACAAACATTTACCATGACGTTGTCACAATTTATGGAAGGAATTGGCTCATCTAGCATAGTCTGAGTAACGGGATCTGTTTTGTGAAAGATATGGGCAAGAAAATATTGACCTCACCATATCTCATGTTGAAAAGAGTGGAATTTGGCTTTGTTTGCAACTAAGGCAGCTTAGACCAGACACTGAACAAACTTTCTAAGTGCAGCAATGGGACAAGTTCCAAAATAGACATAAGTAGTCAACAGTGTAGAATCCTGGGAATAAGAAATCAAAAACTCAGGGGAAAGGCATGGTAGTAATGATCTAAATATATATGATCTAACCTTAGGGCCAGGGAACACCGTAAGGCTTATCTAAATGCCCTTTTTAGATCTGCTTTCTTATGTTCCTTTGGTTGCCATGATGCAAACAGAGAACACTCTGATGAAAACATCATCTAACATATATAGTGTTGACATTACCTAAGAAATATTCTTCTAAAAAGTAAAAGAGTTTCAAGAGACAGTAAAACCATTTTTCTAATAGCAGTAGGCATAACATTAATACATTGGGATGGTATCAGTAGGCATTATCACCACTGAAACACAACATGATATAGAGGTGGCTTTTGCCAGAGGCCTGCTCCTGCCCAAACTCAATGCTTCATGCACAGCTGTGCAGTAGCTCTCTGCGGTGATTTTGCTGACTACTCTCATGTTTGCAGAGTCTGGCATGTCAAATTCCAGACTGAGTGCAGGCAGGGTTGTGTAGAAGAAAGATACAAGGCCCTTCACAAATTAATGTCTCCTTTTATTCCTACCTTCAGTTTTCCATCTGTAACAACTAAATATTCTCATCCTCATAGTATTATCTCAATACTGAATAATCTATATCGTCCTTGATTTGCATGGTACTGTTCCTTTAAACCTCTGTTGTGTTAAGTGGACACACTTGTGTCACATAGGCCTATTGCAAAATTAATAACTGATTAGCCACATGCCAAAAAGCACAGAATGATACCCTATTTATGAGAGTCTCAAGATGAATTATTCCCAGGAAACAATCTAACTTAATTTATGCCCACACTGTTGCCATCCAACGATGTTGCCTAAACGAATCTCCAAAGGAAGATCCTGTATGCCTGAATGTAAATTATTAATTAGGCAGTTCCCCTCTCCAGACTTCCCAGGGCTTCCCCCTCCTTTCAGTGGCTACAGAGAATACAGGCCCTTACTGTATGAAGTTTACTTAGTTGAATTATAAAATTTAGCTGCAAAGCAACTGTTCAAGAGAGAGAGCGAGAGCAGATCCATCCACTGCAAATATTACCTTGTACTGGAAACTATATTTGAAATAAAACTATACAAGCCATAACAAGAATCATATTAAGGTATCGGTATTTTAAGTGTAGACAAAAAAAAACGTATTTCAACCTTCCATAGAAGAAAGTTTTAACAGAGAGAACACTTACTATTTCTACTTTTAGTGATGTGTTACTTTCTTCACTTGCCTGAAGTTTTACCTTCCCCACATAGAACACTAAAACCAAAAAAGTTAAGAAAATCAACACTAAAACAAATGATGTAAAATTACTTGAGAAATCAGAAATTCACTCTCTTGTATGACAATAGAAGGGAAATGAGTACTTACACTAGCTTTTCCGATCATTCACTATTTTTGCAATTGTTTTTCCATCTCTTCACCTACTATTCCCACAAATGAAATAGTCCAATAGCTTTCATTATTTTCTATATATTTAGTTTTGACGGTTGTCTCTAAATTCCTTCTAGTTCTCACCCTCTGAACAGAAAAACCCCATAGCACATTACTATTATTACAACTACAACTCCCACAGCGAGAATAAAATATGTGGGTAAAGGTAGTGATACTCTGAAAATTATTCCCTTGGGGACTAAGGAACTTTCAGGATACCATAATTCAAAGCATCATTCAACACTGAAAGCTGGGAAGTCCATTCTGGAGACAAAAAGGAACCTCTATGACACTTCTCTTCCTGCAGCCACACATTCAGTGAAGGCTATTGATAAAAGGCCCATACAGGAATGCACACATGACATCACCCAAATCATCTAGAAGTTTATTCCATCAGTCAGCAGAGAAACTTGGGGTAGGGGCCAGTTATTTATTCTGCCTCTTTCTCACCTTTAAAGTACTCTGCATACGGCTACTTGGCAGAAGTAACTTCATTTTCTTAAGTATATCTCACAAAAGCCATTTATCAGTGTTTTGGAAGGCAGCATCATACAGGAACAAAATCTTCTTTCGATATGTTTTTGTTAGCACACATACATGGAACATCAGGGCCCCTTCTTTTATTTGTCTGTTCTGTTACATTACACTTTTAATACACACACAGGCTTTTACAATAATTCTCCTAAACACTATTTCAATTTCTATTCCTGATACAGTTAGGCTCAGTAAGGCAGGCATTAGCATCCACCACAGCACAGTAGTTTCTTTTTCCCTCAGGTTTGTAATTCTTATTTGCAACTGTGTATCCTTTACTAAGAAACCAAAGATAAAAAAATACAACAGACTAAAACATTACTTCAAAATATCCCCCCCCCTTTTCTTAAGTTATACAAAATCTCTCTAAATTCACAAGAAATTTATTACAGAGATAGTCTAAAAGTTGACTTATTACTCAATGGTTTTTGTACATGTTTTTTTAAGAAAAATAGGAAATAGAAAACTACTAACCTGAAAAATTACAGACAGTTGTTACGTTGCATAAAATGGTTTCTCCTGCTATAGTTTTTTGGGGGACAAAAAAAATCTAGTGAGTAAAAAACTTGAATTTAAACCCAGTACTGACAAACATACATATTTACAATCATTTCAATGTTTTAAATGTAAAAGTCTTTACCTTTTAGAAATATTTCACATACTGTTTAGTCTTCACTTCTTTAGGATACTTACCATGACATTTTCCAAAACTTACCATTCAGAGTAAAACATACTGGCTTTGATTAATTAATTTTGAATCATTTTCTGTAACAGTTTCCACAGAAGACCAACATGCAAATGATTGGTTTTGGGTTTGTTTTAGTTTGGTTTGGTTTTTAATTCAAGTAAAACAGAAATCAGCATAACATAAACTTCAAATATCACCCATATTCAATCACTAGGTAGTATGTTATCTGCTTCTGAGGATCCTATTATGGCTACTTATGGTAGAATGAAACTGTAACTGTTCTACCTGATAGAATTCAAACTATGATAACAGCAAGCATGCATACTCTTACTAGTGGCACATGTTGTTCGTTAGTTACAGCAAGCTTTTGGCTGCTCCCAGATTTTTAATACTACCTACACTGCAAAGAAATAACATAGATCCCATATTAAGGGTACTGTAAACAGATAGTTCTGTTGTATAAACTCAAAACACAGGACCAGAAAAATACTTGCATCTGAGACAAAACTCCTACGCTTGTTCATAAAAACAACATGGCAGCACAATTTTCCTTACTTAAGCAGATATATTGGCCTCCACTGACAGAAAAACAAATGCTGTTTTCTCTGCTGTTATCATGAGCTATAGCAAATGAAATGGAAATTTTAAACATTTTTTACTCTTTCTGTGATATAAGTATTTGCCTACTATAGCTTGATGCTTCATCAATTTTATCATCATCAATAAACTACCATCAGAGCATACAGACTGCAAGCTGGTGGCAATACTCAAAAGAAAACATTTTCAGACTAATAAATTTGCCTTCCCTTTGGTGTTGGTAGTTGTCAGTGAAATAGTTATGAAAACTGTACCAGCACTTCTTTTTTTTTTTAAACAATCCTTAAAAAAATGTTAATAAATAACTGAATTTGTCAAAATTGTCAACTACATAAAGAATAACACAAAAACCCAACACAAAATCCAGGAGTGACACAAAAGTAAAAACTAACATCAGTCTTTTCTCTTTTCACAGCACCCACTGCTATGACACCTAGTCTTGCTTAGGATCTCTGCATGCCACCAAAATGCACTAAATAGCAATGTGGAGGATAAACAATCAAAAATCACTAGTGCTTCCAGCCCTTAAAGATCAGAAGATAACTGAAAACTTCCTGCAGGTCACATTCACACAGTTCAATTATACTAGATAGTATGGCTGCAAGCCAGTTTTTCTATCATTTGCACTAATTCAGTGCAAATACATTCTATCAGGCTCCTAACTGGATAATAAATAATTAATTGAGTCTACTCCTATAGACTGGACTTACACTGAGAATATCATGACTGGATTCATTCTGCTTCAATCTATTAAAAGGCATAAGGATTCTTCTTTTTTAAGCAAACATGGTCATAGAATCATAGAATATTTAGGGTTGGAAAGGACTTTAAGATCATCTAGTTCCAACCCCCCTGCCATGGGCAGGGACACCTCACACTCAGGGACTAATGGTCCCTGAACTTGTGTTTCTTACATCTCTACGGTAACCTGCTGCTCTGATTTAACAAAATGGCCAAACTCTTCTGTATGTGGCCATCTAGGCAAGCACTGCAGAATTAAACCTTCTACCAGACTGGAGATAAATATGACATAAGGCAGACTGCTAATATGACACACCATCATAACAAGGAAGAAGATTCTATTAAAAATATTTGGGAGCACACTTCCTAAACTCATACACACTTGAAGTTTGACAAGCATAAAGGAAGACAAGTGGGGATATATGAATCCTACCTGGTGTTACAGTGGAGTAATAATCAGTGACGTTAAGAGCCTCTGTTAAAAAAAAAAAAAAAGTTTCAAAATCAAGTTTTCGTATTTTAACTTAATGATATGAAATACATGTCACAAAAATAAGTTTCCTACTTTCCACTTTAGACTCTGTCTCTCCTGGAGAAATGGGAAATAAAAAGCACCATTCAGAGGGAGATCCATCCAATCCAATGTCTATGACCCCATGTGAGCTAGTTACTCTAGGCTCCCTTTATTCAGTGGCGAAAGTGATGCTTTTAAGGTTGTGATTCACATTTAACCTATTCTACATGGGCATTTCAGCATAAGATGAATCATGTTCTACAAACATGTCTTTCTGTCCATCAGCTATGAACAGCAGGATGTCTAGCTCATATACAGACATGTAAGAATCTGTACTGACATGGGATGAGCATATTCCTTGTTTTCAAATACAAGCATCAGGAAAAAAGGTCAGAAAGTTCTGAGTCTTTAATGAC
>JAVHNF010046612.1:0-11920 GCA_034783455.1 Micropsitta finschii
CGATCTTTGTAACTGTTGGATAATAATAATAGCCAGGCTAGAATTAAGGGTTTGAGCATGTCTCTAAGCAAAAATATCCTAATGAATATAATTCAGTGTAGCACTACTTGCTTCTTTAGCTTATGTTGCAAAGATTAGTAGCATTTTTTTTTTAAGCTACCTATATATAATTACACTATTCTATACCGTCTGGAATACATCAGTGATAAATTAGGTGAAAATTCTTTATTGAAATTGAATGAATCTACTGAGGCCTCCAAGTACCTGGGAATGCTGTGCATGAGCAGAGGTTAATATGAAAAGATGTTAGATCAATCATCATGGCCATGTCTCTGTCACAGCCATTACATTTCACTCAGCTACACTTACGTAAAGCTTCAAGAAATGCCTCAAAAACTTGGAAAATTAAACTGATTGCTACAAGAAGTAGTAAAGAAAAGAGAGTACAAAGGTGCCAGTGTCCCCAGCCTCTGATGTGGCAGGAAAGCCCTCGGGTGAAGAGTATTTAAGTAATTCCAGCTGGTGAAACACACAATCTGTCCTCCTATACTACAGAAACAGAGTAAAACATCCCTGCCAATCTGACTTTGGGCAAACCTATTTCCAAAACAGAAGTCTAGTCACTATATGACAATCTACAAGGAAACTGCACTAAGAAAACAAAACATGTTTCACCTGAAGGCATAGATCACCTGTGTGTAGTGCTGCACTTCCTAAAGCAGCCAATCTCATAAACTCAGGATAGCTAGGATTGGAAGGGACTTGAAAGCACATCCAGTTCCAATTCCCCACCATGGGCAGGAACACCTTCCACTAGAGCAGGCTGTTCAAAGCCCCACCTAACCTGGCCTTGAACAGTGCCAGGGATGGGGCAGCCACAGCCTCTCTGGGCAAACTGTGCCAGTCACCGTCTCGCCACAAAGAACGTAAACCCACAACAATCAGCAACACCTAGAAACATTCTGTGATGTTCAGGGTAGATTCTCCCATATAACCTCAAATCTGCCATTCCACCATTTTGGTCAGGAATGACTTTAGGTCAATAGTTGCGTTGGCCACCTCTTTCGAAACACCGGAATTATCATATTCACAATCCTTTAGAAATATTTCAATTTTTGAAGGTGTGATTCAAAAGGACACTTCATCTTATCCATCTTGGACATTTGGCTATTTATTGTTTGGACTTGCAGATTCAAAATTCTTTAGTTTGAAAAAATGCATCCTTGCCCCTGTTAAGATTATATATTTCCTACCACTGTGATTAATACACTCCAAATCAATTGTCTTTCCAACATCATGTTTCATAACTGTGTCACTGTGATCAATGAAATAAGCGGCTTTTTGTTAACTGCATAGGTTTAATACAAATGACCTCTCATTTACTTTGCTTACGGATATTTCACTCATTGGTGTATAAACCCCTATCAGTCACTTTTATACTTTACTTTGCAATCTGCAATCTAAAATATCATAACCATCCCCTAACATATTTATCTATGTTTCACTGCATCTTCTACACCTCTTTTTAATGGATATCATGTAAGATAGCATCTTGTTCAGCAGGTTTGGGGGGTTCATGTCTTCAGCAAGAAGAGGGGTTCACATCTGGAACTATAACTCCTTGGACCCTTTTCAACGATTCCCAGCTTGGACACATCCTACATTACGTCTATGTTCCCATCTATGACAAAAAGTAGTTTTGCTGGAATGATTCCAAATCTGTAACTCCCTGGTCAAGGTGATACCCTGTTATACAAGGAACAGGCAAGCAATGTACAAATTGGTGACGCTTGAAAACCTGCTAATCTTTACACCTTGAATTTAATTTCATAATTTGATTTCATAATCAAAATTTCATAAAGGTTTGCTTTTCAAGAATGTCTCCACTGATCCAAAGCCAAATGTGTGGGTGTTTTTCATCTCACTGTAGTTGATTTAACTTGTAAAAAGGAGACTTGACTTCCTTTCTATAGTTTCTTTCAATTACATAAACATTCCTGTGAGCAACTCAGTAAGAGTTTGTGACAGATTTAGAGCTGCCTGGTGATAATTTATGAGTACTTTATGTTATCCTGATTACTGAAATGTTTATTATATGGCTTCACTTGTTTAATGTAGCAGAATCTGTCCAGGAAAAAACAACTCTGAAAAGGAAAAGTAGATTAAGGTACCCAGTTCTTAAGGAAATATAACAGAATTATTTTAATATCCTATTCAAAATAGACTCTAAAACTGGCTTAGAGGAAATAAAAGCAAAGTAGCAAAGTCCAAGAATCTGCAAGAGCAGAACTTGTATTTCAAATGGAAAGCAAAAAGTGCTTAACTGTTAAAAATAAGTAGTTTCTGTCAGACACAATACAACCATTACAGTTACACCTTTAACATGCCACTGCTACTGGAATTATCTGTGCTACTGATCTCTGACTGCAGTCACTTAAATTGTCTTTACTTCCTCTGAGGGAGAATTTTTGCAGTACTCCTGTTTGGACCAAGTCCTTGAGTTACAATACCCAACTGAGCTGTTCTCACTTTGAAGTTTTGACTGTGTTTCCAATCTTTCTCTTCAAGGAATCTCAGCAGCCATGAAATTACTTAGAAATAGGAAAAAATATCTCAGTCTGGTCATTTCAATAGGGAAAACCACTTTCTTAGAACTCAAATGTTGCACAGAACACATTCAAAACAGAAGACACCCAAGCTCAAAGGTACTCACTAATTTCAACATCCAAACTTTGGGTTTTTTTGAGAAAGAAGAGTATATCAAAGTTAAGACCACTTTTATTTTCTGCTAAATTATCAGAGTATTCACTGTGATCAAATTCTCATTTGCCAGATAGATTCCTGCTTAACAAAATGAACACATGGACAGATACATATTATTATCTTAAAATGGTTTCTAACCCATGACAGAACTCAAATAAGGAGCAAAGTAAGTGATGCAAACTGGAGGTACAAGCTGTGTGAGCACTGTGGTTTAATTTTTGAAAAGCAGATCTAATTTGTATGAAAACTGAAATATATATAGGAAAATCATTTTTAGATATGATCTTTATTTCCTAGATTCACATTTTAGCATAAAAAAAGCAAATATAGTGTAAAAGACACTTGTGTAACAGCTTGTTGGAGATCATTATTTTTTTCACTAATACACACTGAAGAAACCAGAGAGATCCAGAACACAAACTGAGAAAATGCTTCACTCCACAAAGCCAGTCTGAATAAAAGAAAAGACAGTGAAGTACAACTTTGTTCCAGCAAACCTTCCCCCAACATTACCAATACTAAAACCATGAACAGTGGAAAACCCATTTGAAAGCAGGTAGGCAAAAGTAACAAAGAACTAAATATGAGATGTAATAACGGGCAAAGCAGCTTGAGAAACTGCAAAGTGTAAAAAGCTGCAGAGGCAGTAGAAGCTTAAAAGGAAAAATAGACCATAATTTCAAGGAACAGACTTTTACAGACTTTTTTCCATGTCTACAACTGACATTTTAATCCATTGAGCAAAGATGTTTTTTGAAAAAGGAGATAAACCAACCAAATTAGCTTTTAGCTTGTTGCCATCTACTGTGTTTTAACATACTTTTAACCAAATTTAAATGCTCAAGATAAACTGTGAAGAAGATTACAGGCCACATGTAGTTCAATCGAATTGTACCCGTCTCTGGCAGGTATTCAGGTGCGATCTTGCAGTGAAAAACACACTCTTCTTCCACAGATTCAGTCTGGCCACTTAACCATCATCCTTCTTTCAAATGAACATGTACTCAGAAGATCTACCTCAATCCCAATGCTTCAGACTATGAAAAAACCCAGCTGCTGAGTCAGAGCAGCAATTTAATAGGTGCATCCTTGATACTGTAGAAAGAAAAAAGATTAGTATCTGCTCTACTATTTCTAGAGTGGACAGAAGCCACAACTGTTTGGCTTTGAGAAACTGAGAGTGCAACTTCTGCATGATGTTAAAAATATCTATATAAATGTTTTGAAAATTCACACACTCAGGTGACCTTTTTTCATACTATTGTTAAACATATACTCAAATAAAGGTAAAATTTAACCAACATTCAATAGGTTAAACTCCTTGAAACTCTTCCTCCTCACATTTTCCTGTTTTGAAGTTCAAGTCACATATTCGTGAGACCCCTTCCATACATTTCCTCCAATCTCTCATTTGTACAGCTAGAAATATAACATGTGTAATTGCTATATGGTAATGAATATAAGTAAACTTCACAGCACCTTGTAAGAAAACATGCAAATACACTGCAAAAATTAGGAGCTACCAACTTGTGTAAGTACATCTACACTATTGTCCAGATGCTGAGTGCTCAACACCAAGACATAACTATTGGCTTCAGACTGGATTCTTTAAATCAAAATGTTCGAGTTGTATGTAACGACAGATTTCCCCTGGCTTACACCTATGTCTGTTCATTCATCTATTCTCTACCAAAAAAAAAAAAAATCCAACCAATGAACCAATAAAAAAACAAAACCAAAACAAAAACCCCACAAAAACAAAACAAGGAACAAAACCCCACACCACAAACGAAACACCTGTTAAAAAGACAAAATTCTAAGCCTCTCCAAATCTTGCATTAAGAATTCCACTCTTCTCATGCATTGTTGCAGCACTGTTAAAACAAAAGCATAATTTTTCAGTGTTTCCTTAATCTTTTCTTCCTACACTACCTCTGTCAAGGGGCTTATAAACAACATCCAATACTAATTATAGTATTAAAAGATGAATTTAAACGGCTCTAAATGGGAAGTGCAGAAAGAAACATCCCTGTCATTGTGTCTCTTGGACTGGAAAACTT
Source organism: Micropsitta finschii (assembly GCA_034783455.1). Lineage (NCBI taxonomy): Eukaryota > Metazoa > Chordata > Aves > Psittaciformes > Psittacidae > Micropsitta > Micropsitta finschii. The sequence continues at coordinate 4,824 of JAVHNF010046612.1, forward strand.
GCTTTCAAAACACTGCAAGACTATTTATTAGCACTGGAGTAAGAGTTTGAACCAGCAGGCTACAATGGCTTAGCACACATAAACCTGAGTATTAATTCTAGTGAGGAAGAGAAGTATGAGCCAGTTATCACATTCTTTGGAGACAAATAATGTGATTTTCAGAACTACAGGAAATCCCTGTTCCTATGTGCTTTCTAGTACTGGCTAAGTATATAAATGAAATTTGCTATACAAATAGTACAGAACAATTACAAGGGCCTACTGCTTTAGAAAAGAGAAATGTAAAATACAATTTTTAAAAAGCATTTTAAATATTAAGCAGACTTTGCATTAATTTATGTATTAGAAATAACACATACTTTATCTAAGTAGCATCGTATCTACTCCTACACAGCTGGATTGGGTAAATTTGTCTCTGCTTCATTTTAAGTCATTTTAAACATCATGATTTTCAAAATTCATGTAGTTCATATGTTATTAGAGAACGTGGACAAAACTAAAAAAATAATTAAAGGATACAAATAAATTGAAAGAAGTAGATACAAGATGAAAAATACTACATAAACACAGAGTCTAATTGTTCCTGAGTACTCAGATGATCCCTCTTGAGTACAGAACAAGAATCCGCTGTAGCCTGAAGGGCTTGATTCTAACCATTCTCAGAGCACTTGTCATGCATGCAGTGTGTGGTTTGTTAAATGGAAACAAGCACAGGAAGTTAACTTGTTCTGCAAACAGTCAGACCCCAAGAGAGAAAAAAACCTGCCTATTGAAACACAGATACTTTCTGAATAAACACACACAGCACTTAAATAGTTCATCTAGTCCAACTATCACACAGTTGTGCTGCATCATGCAGACAGATGAGACGAGAAGTGCCGAAATTACCAGTCACACACAGAGACTGAAAATATTACTCCTTTATATTCACTGGATCTTCTAGGATGCATCTTAACAGCCACAAAAAAAGACTAGTCTCAACTTATCATCTCTATGCATATTGGTAAAGCCAATGATTGTGCCCCATTCCTAGTTTGACAGAGCAAAGTGAAATTGAGCACAAAAATCACACTAGTGTTCCAAGTATCTGACACACTCCTTGTTCTCCCAACAGTAAGGTTCGTTTGGCTTCTGCTCTTAAAATCACAACAGAAGTGAGGCATCCCAAGTACTCAGAGCTTTTGAGTATCATCATCACTAGCTATGAGCCCAAATAAATTTGCTTCTTTACAGTAGATGGAGGAGGAAAGCAAAATGTGGACAAATATACCTGGGTGGGTGCTGTCATAGGGAAATAAATACCAGAAAGCATCCCTCAGCTGCAAGGCTGACCTTTGTGGTCCTTGGCATTGCCACCGCATGTCTTCTTGCTATGTAGGAGAAAAAGCAACCAAACAGTTGGGTATGGGGTTCATGTTCTACTGGTAATTGCAAGAACATACCTAAATTCTCGATGACCTGCTGGTAGCCTGGCTTCCTGAAGATGGGATGTAGTGGCCTCCCTGCAATGTTTTATTCTAGGACGGCAGAAGAAACCACCCAAGTCAGACTGCTTTCTCAGCCTGTCTTTCTCCCTGACACTTGCAAAGCCATCAACTTCTGTAAAACACCATGGGAAAGCAGAGACAAGGACACAGACTCTGCCACAGCTAGATACAACCTGGGGAACTGGGTCCCATACAGAGACTTCACTAAATAAAAAAAACTGAGGGGGGGGGGGGGCAGCAATTTGCACAGCATTCCATAACATAAGAGTTTAACTGCATCATTTTCTAGGGGAGACAGAATAATTTTGGGGTGGAGGATGTTCCTCTAATACCAACAGGTTAACCAGTTCCAGCTCTACCTACACACTCCATCACAACAAGAGATCTATAAACCTTTACATGGAAAAACCTCAGGCAACAAGTGCATTTCCGGTTGCACTTTTATTTCAAATGACTGTGTAAGATAAGAGAGGAGGAATGACGTAGTTAAAAGGATTAGTACAATTCAAGGCAACATAAAGCATCCTCTTGAGCAGCTGTGTCACATATGGATACAATTCCTTGTTAATAAACAAAAGAGAGAAAAGATTTGTGAAGGCACTGCAGGTCTACTTGCCAAAGTGAAGATACTCAAAACTTCTGCAGAAGCTGATAGGCATCATGAATAGGAAATGTACCTAAGAAATGTTTACACAAAAGCACATAATAATTTCAATGAAAGAACTACATAAAATTGGCAATGCTCATTAGCTAAATTTTAATGCAGGCTGATTCAATTTGATCCAGCATTACAAGAGATAATGGAAGCACTAATGTTCCATCTACATAAAAATTGCTTCTGGCCAAACTTTCTTTTGTTTCCTTCAAAATACATTTAACATCAAAGAGAACAACTAAATCAGATGACACAGCAGGATTTATTATGGTAAACTGCCTTAACCTTCTTCAATATTTTAGATTAAAGAAATGGCAGCCTTGGTTGGCCCCTATTTTAACAATTTTCCATTTAAATTGTCATCATATCTTGCAAATCAAATCTGTCCTTTGGCTCTTCAGACTTTCTCATCACTATTTCTCTTCTTCCACCTCAGCTAAAAAGGCCTACAGCCAACTCCATACATTTGCACATGAATGCAACCATCCTGACACTGTTAACACCATCTTCTATGAAGCACTCCTCTGTTTCAGCAATTAGAGCTGCTGTGATGTTTTTCTTGCAGAGTAATTGAAGAACGCACTATTTATCTCACACTTCTTCAAGCTTTGTGCTACTTGCTTCCTACTCACTTCAAAATTGAAATAGGCTATGAACTCTGCTCATCTACCATTCACTTTCTTCATTAAAACCTGAGCAGTTTTTCCTGTCAACAGAGTTTGATTAGCATTGTCACAAAAGGCAACTATCAGCTCTGATTCCTAACATGAAACATTTATCTTTATCTTTGTACCCAGTTGGTCTTTAAGTTCAGACCAACATGGTCCCACGCAATAAGGACAGCACAGCCTATGCAGTCAAGGCACATAGGCAGAGAGGAGATTCCTGCTCCTTGAATCTTCAGCTATTTTGAGGGGGATGATAAGGTCTGTACAAACTAGACAAAAGCAACTCTGTCCTGAACATTGCAGGACATATTCCAAGACTTCAGTTTCCCTTTGTTGGTTTATACTTCCATCCTTGTATTTAATACTGTTGACTACTTGTCAAAGTACTTTTGACACAGTTTGCAAAACAGCATTATGTTTAAATTGAAAATAAAACCACAATAGAAGATAATTAAAAAAAAAGGCACTCCCCCTCCCTCTTACCCTTTAAACAAAAAAAACCCAAACAAACAAAAAGGCCCAAACAAAACAAAACAAAACAACCCCATACAGACACTCAAGAATTCAAATTCATTTACAGCTTTGGCCAGTACTGCCTGGATTATCTTTATTGAATGCTGTATGTACTTAGAACACAAAACATCATATTTTTTCTATTTAATTCCTTCCCTTTAGATTTCTGCCAGCAGTACTTTGATTACACTGACCCGTATTAAATAGCACCTTAGAAATGGTGGAATTTCAAGTTAAAAGAAGAGGAAAAGAACAACTGTCAAAACCAGGAAAGTACCAAGACTGTATATTAAATCTTTTGAAACACACACACACACACACACAGACACATATACACACACAAAACAACCCTGGAACTGAAAACTTCATTATTCAGTATCAGTTGAGACACTTATAATGTACTTTTTACAATCAAGTACTTAGATGGAGTGTTCTACTGCCAAGTATAAAAATATGAAAATCATTATATTAATCCTTGTGCAATTGCTCATAGCAGTTGAGAGGCAATTTGCTAGAATAAAACTGCATATCTAAGAAAAATTGTTATCTAACTATTCACAAAAGATATGTCAAGTATAATTAGTACAAAACATTGTTGAATCTATAAATACACTACAAAAATTACAATTAAAAAAAAAATAAAAAAAAAATCACATATTACCAGGCGAGAGATCCCTGTGCATAGAGTCCCATGTAAACAAAGATAATGAAAGTAAAATGTATCCATTGTACAAACTGAATGCAAATTCCACAAGGAAAGATAACTAAAATTCACATAATCTTATATTTTTCAATATATACCTTCTAAATCTTTTCTATTCTTAGTTTAGCTGGTTAGCTGTATACATCTTTTGACTGAAAATATGGTACAATCTCTTCTGCTTCAATTGCAAAATCCTTTCAGATTTTGCCTTGAGAACACAAGAGTCAAGATGTTCTCCTTAATAGCAGTAGTTCATATGCATTACAATGCACTTTATCTCCACAAGGTTAGAAGCATGAAGGTTCTTACTGCAAGTGGGAAGCACTATAAATCAGCTACTTGATTTGTTCTGAACATCAAGCACCAAGATAACTAGTTTCATTTTTCAAATGAAGGATGTCCCTGATTCTTTCCATTCTGTACTAAATGAAAATCCTTGTATCACAGTAAAAAAAAAATTTTTGCATCTTACATAGCTCTGTTCATGGCTAGAGAATATTTAGCCATTAGTCATAGCACAAAGCAACATTTCAAAGTATTAAATTCCTATTATTTCCTCACTGTTATTAATTTTTAACTAATTTGAATAAATTTTAATATAATTTCCTTACAAAATTTGAAACAACATACTTAATATGCAAATCAAGATTTAAGGATTATAATAATGCTTAATAAAACCACAATTACATGCAAGTTCATTTGAAAAAACATGCATAAATGTACATAAATATACACGAAGATATGAATAGAACAATGAAATATAATTCACAGCTTAATGAGTATCAAACATTTAGCACAATTTTGTTTCCATCTTAAAAAATGAATTATCTTTGCAGTGTTCAGCACATTAATCACATCTTCTGCAATACATAAAGAATACCAAGATTATCAACAGTCACATACACTTTGAAATTAGGGGACACATGTATTGACTTGAGGTTTGTTCCATTCGTGTAGAAGGTCTGTAAGGATTCTCCAGTATTTACATTCCACCACTATAAAAAAAACAAAACAAAACAAAATAAAAACAAAAAAACCCCACACTTTCAGTTTGTTGATAGAATTTATCCTAAGCATCCTTCAACAGGCTTACCATGGCAAGCCCAGATGACTGCTTTTCCCAAAAAGGTAGAATTAGAAATTAAACCCAAGCAATCTTCAGTAGAAAACGTTTAGGACCAGTTAGCAGAGGTGTAAGACTTTCAGATTAAAAAAAAAAAAAAAAAATAAATTCAAAAAGACTGAAGCTGTTCAATTTCAAGAAAGCATACAAACCAATAAATTCAGGTACTGCCTCTTGCCTCACCACAAAATGAAAACAATAGACTTAAATTGTAACATGTCCAAAATTTACAAGATTATGCATTTTCATAGAACCAAATGAATACATGAAACACATTGCCAGACAGTATAACTGAAACTATGGTTGGATTAAGGAACTTGGCTGGATTCACAAGAGGATCAATCATGTACACATTTGAAACCATTTACAATTTTGTTAGCAAGACAGACTTCTTTTTTAATTATTTGAATCCGAATTTTCTTTTTTTTTTTTTTAGGATCTACAGTAAGCACAATAACAAAGATACAGAGAAACCTTACACCATCAGTTTACTCCATGAATGTAGACTGAAATCTGAAATTTCAGATTTCTTGGAAAAACTGTAAACCAATGAAAAATGGAACCAAACGCAATCCAGCACAACGCTTTTACCTGACTGTTCCAATGCCCTCTATTCTTGCAAAATTTGAGTGCAGTAGCAAAATATTGAAATAGATTACCTACAGCTTTGATCATCTATAAAAGCAGGTGGTCTTACTACTTATTAGTTTACTCACCTCATGAAATACGTAACACTACAGTTGTGTGCATAGTACAGATGTACAACTACACAGCAATAATAATATAAAAATAACATAAAAATCTGAAGCTAATAAGAATTGAATATATGGAGTTCAAAACCAATCTCCAAGTCTAAGTCTAAATTTGTATGAGACCTTTTCAAGGCAGTTTCAGATTTTAGAAGAAAAGAAGTGAAAAGAACTTAACACTCATGAAAATGGAACAGCTTTGTGTTAAGCAAAACATCTCAGGTTTCTTTCTTTGAATTAGCCTTCATTTTCATTTCGAGTTATCAGAATATTGCCATTTAATTAGGCAAGTTAGGATATTTTATTATTTAAAGGCTTACCTTAAGATAGCCTCCAGAGGACACAAGTATTTTACTGTCAGGTGAAAATGAGAGGTCTGTTACCCAACCACCATGTGTTGGTTCTCCTTCGTCTACAGTAACTGGAGAGCAGGAGTGAACTAATGTACCTGTTAACATGTCCCAGATCTAAAAGAGAGGGAAGATTATGGGTATACATAAACCTGAGGGGGAAGAAGGGGAGAAATCTCAAGTGCGGAAAGCTGAAATGTATTTCTTTTATATTAGAGAACAAAAACATTGCAAATAAGCATTCTACTTGAAGTGACAAAATAACCAAATGAATTCTCCTCTTAGATCTGTAATGTGTATGGAGGATTTGATCATGCACACAATTCACAGTAGAATTATTAGTAAATTATGTGAATCAGTTCCTCAGCAGTCACAGAACATAAATCTATCAATATGGTTGCAAACTAGTATCTCGTGGCAAACTTTACTATTTTTGACTCCCCTGTATTCACCATAATGCTAACAAATTAGACAAACTATGAAAACTTTTCTGTCTGAACTATCAATTGAATTGCAAAATAAACAGCAAGATTGAAGCAATACCCTTATTTCTCCTTTGTCATCCCCAGTGGCCAATAATCTGTTATTATGAGAAAAAGTACAGCACCGCACACAGGCTTCATGACCTTTCAGCTCATGAAGAACAGATGGACTTTGAAAGCTCCATATCTAAATGGAAAACATTACAGAAAAGTGAAAAAAATAGTTCAAAAGCATTAGTATTCGATTGTACTTAAGATTTTTTTATATATGTGCATACATGTGTGTACATTCATATATGTATTATGTATAGTCCTTTTATCATCTGAATCACACAAGAAGGCATTTACTACCAATTACTGAGCCACA